>JAOVYX010016786.1:0-23744 GCA_035668315.1 Drosera spatulata
AGATGATCGCAATGGATCGAAGAAGGGACACCATGTTCGACCTTCTCAATAAATTCAAGAAAATGACCAACGATCCAACGGATCCTCAAGGGATGTCAATGTCGTCCTTATCAGTTCAAGGAGGCGATATTTCTTATTCGTTTACTTTTCATTTATTTCCCGTGAGGGGTACATACATTATAAGGATGTATTCTAATTCATTTCAACCTCAAATACCCACCGCATGTCAAACGTGATCGTATATGCACGTTTGACGTTATATTTCCACACGTATGTGTTATATATCTCAAATACGCATTTAGGTTGAAGGTTCGAGGTACGAAATAATATTTTTCCTATCCAGAAGGCCGTCACGGGCGACGCACTCCCCCGTCGCGGGCGCGACGCCACTGTGCAGGCAAATCCCCCGTCGCAGCCGCGACAGTTCTCTGCCCAGAACCTACAGGAAAGCTCTCTGTCCGATACCGGATCCTTCAATTCACACCACAACGCATCCAAACCATTATATACACATCAAACACAGCATAAACACATCTCAAACGTGCACGGACGTGTTTGAATCTTGTGAACAAATAAAAGAGGTGTATCGGACAAGTAAGGTTATTTCGATCGCGTTTGGTTTTCTTAAGCACACGATCACATGGGGATTCGTTGGCGTCCCCTAGCCGAGCTGCCAATGCTGATCCTTCCCTCCACGCTGCTGCTGTCCGTAGTCTTGGATTGGGCGTCGTGATGATGATGAAAATGATGGTGGTGACGATGTGGTGATAAGATGACAAAGTTGATGATGATGATGGCGGCTGCAGTTGTTGGCTGGAGATGGTGGCTGCGGCAGCTGCTGGAGATGATGGAGATGTTGGTGCTGGTGGTTGAGGTGGTGTGGAGTGGAGGAGTGAGTGCGGGAGTGGAAGAACTGGAGTGATGATGGGAGTGGCAGAAGTGGAGATGGGTGAGGGTGTGGGGAAAAATACCCCGTGCCGTCCCACGATACGTCTCGTTCACTCTATTATTCACCCAAATTTCGTAATATTAATGCATGAAAAATCTATTTGCGTCGATAGATTTATCCCGTATATGAAATTATGGCCTCTCTAGTCATAATCCATTGTTTCTTGGAATTAAAATCGCTAGCCCTTACGCGCAACGTTTATAACGTTATAACATTGTAACGTTATTTGTTCGTAATGTTCATTAGCGCGTTCGACTAGTCATCCCAAAATATTCCAACATCATATTTGATTTAATAATCAAATTTTCTCAGATTTAAATATATAAGCTTTAAGCACGATTTATTTCAAAAATCGTAACGTTATATATTCGTTTCTAAATTCCCAAAATTTTCGGATATTACAATAACCATAACCATGCAAAACCCTAGAAGGCAACATGAGACAGCCAAGACCGACCAAGCTAGGCGTTGACACCACTGCCAAGGCCGCTGTCCCCCGCTGGTGACGCTGCTGGTCCGTTGGGGCTGATGGACCCGCTAGCTTGGTGTGGCCCGCGGGTGTCTTTGTTGCTCGGGGCCTTGCTGCTTCTCACGCATGTTCGCTGGTGGTTGTCGGACGCTCCATGGTGGCTGTTGAGGCTCCGACAAGGTGTTTCGTGGAGGTTTCATGGAACACCAAGGTGAAACCAAGAAGATCAAGGGGGAGATCGAGGAGGCGAGCTACAAGGTTGCAGGTTGTCGTTGCTGGCTGCTGGCCGTACTCTAGTTACTAGGGAATACGAAGACGGTGTGCTAGAGAGGAGAGGGAGGACATGGTGGTTCTCCGTTAAGGCAGATCGGCGACGCGGTGATGGCATAGTTCGTGTGTGAAGTGAGGATCGTGGGATAACGGGGGCTGTGTTGGGGATGGACGACAACGCCAGAGTATGACTTGGGGAGGGGGGCAACAGGTTGTAGACATAGGGAAATTGCTTTGGGGGAAAGTAGATTGTCACAGGGACTATTTGATATCATTATCAAAATTTTGAAAATCAAAATCAATAATAAAAACAGAAAATTAGCAATAAAATTAAAATCACCTTATAAAATAAAATGATTTTCTATATAAAAAAAATTGAATACTGTACTCGAATGAATCAAGAATCAGAAATAGAAAATCAATTCATCTGGATTTCTGTTTTCAACTTCCGTTTCATCAATTTTAGGATCAGAAAATAGAAACAGAAACATAATAAAAAAACAAACACTTCTATTTCATCAGCCAGTGAAACAAAAACAAAAAACAGAAATCAGCAACGATATCAAACAGGCCCTAAATTTTTACACACTGAATCAGACCAAATCTTATAAATTTTTGTCTTTTAAATTTTCGTCAGACTGTTATTTATTCTAGTTTCGTAGTATTAATATCACGATAATTAATCCATGATGATTTAATTATTCCAAAAATAATAATATCTCATCCAATTTAATAATTTAAAATTTATGTCGTTAAAATCGTTAACCATATGGCCCAATATTTTTTACATTATAATGCTATATTGTTATAACGTTACTTGTTCGTTACGTTTATTCGCGTGATATAACGTCATTCGTTCATTATATTTATTTGCGCGTTATCATATACGTACTTTATATATATTTAAATAACAAAAAATTTTGGGTATTACAAAAGTATTCTATGAAGTCATGAAACTCTTGTGAAAATAGAATGAATTTTATGTGATGAAAGACATCTAATGTCAATCAGAAACTCTTTTGGAAAAAGCTGATTGGAGAGAACTCCGATGAAACGAGTTGATTTTGGGTTAGAAACTCCAATTGATGTTCGCTCTACAGGATATAGTACTGAGTGAACGAGTTTGAGACAAATATACAACTCCTAAAGGAAGAGTTCAATCAAGATCGAAAACTCTCTGGATAGAGTCAAAATAAGGCAAGAAACTCTTTCGAAAAGAGTTCAATTAAAAGTGAAAACTCTTTTGGAAAGAGTTTTGTCCGATGTCGATAACTCTTCTAGAAAAGAGAATGAAAACTCCTATAAAAGGAGTTAATTGATGAGATACTTTTGGTCAGGAATGAAAACTCTTCTAAGAAAAGATTTATCAATTGAATTGAGACACTTCATATAAGTGATCGTTCAGGATTGAGAACTCTTTTGAAAGAGCTTTTAAAGTCGACAAGGGTTTTACCCTGGGTGGTAACTACTTTTGATGAGCTTATTTTGGGTTTGAAGGTCTGGGTTCAACTTTAAATCGAACTGTTTAGGATAAAGCTCAGACACTCTACAGGAAAGAGTTTATGATTGTACGAACTTAGCATAGCGGAGTCAAGATTGTTTCAAGAAAATGTTAGATCGCAAAACTCCTTCGAGAAAAGTTTGAAAATGTTATAAGGAAAAGTCATAGATTTCCATTGAAACAATTCGATAAACTCTTATGTGAAAAGGTTCAGATAACCTTTCTATAAGAAGGTTCTGAAGAAGTTTTGAAAACGTTTCTGAAAAGAGTTTCTGAAAAGCGGGTCTAAAAGCCTTTCTAAAAGATGGTTTTGTAAAACTTTCTGAAAAGAGGTTCTAAAAAAACCTTTCTGAAAACAGGTTCCGATAACGTATTCTGAAACGAGGTTCTGATAACCTATTCTGAAAAGAGGTTCTCATAACCATTCTGTCAAAAGCTCAAGAAACTCTTCAAAGTTCATGTTAAAATCCCATAAAGATTTCTGTCGAAATCTCCAGCATATTTCTGTGAAAATCTTTGGTAGATTTCTACGAAAAATAAGAAGATTTCTATTAAGAATGTGAAGATTTTTATGAAATTCTTGGGAAGATTTATATGAAAATTTTTGAAGGATTACTATGAGGAATTTAGATGAATTTCTGTGAGGGGTATTTTTCTGAAAACCATTTAGACATTTGAGACTAAATTAATGGATAATCGATGATGTAATGTCGCTGGTATAGGACAAGATGGTTTGTCAAAGAGTTTGTCAAGGATCAATTTTTACTTGAGGGAATGTTACTTAATCAAGCAACGAGTTGAACATTGAGTAATCCGAGGATCAAATTGTAAACGAGGGAATATTGCCTAATCGAACAACCTATTGATTTGTTTGCACTGTTAGACTAAGGTTCTATTCACACCGAGAAACAGTCACGCACACCAATCAAAGAGGCCTATGTTCTGTTAGCATGCCGTTATAAATCAAGGTGTGGTTTTCTCTGAGGTTTTGGGTTCAATACTACTAGCAGCATGTGTCTTCTCCCTTGATTGACACATGCCTTCAAATACCAACCACCCCATTACAGTGCAGGGAAGGTACTGTCGGCTTGAGTAGATCATCATACCAGGGACCAGTCGAGTTGAGCGGATCACAAAGTAGAGAGGGACCTCTCGCGGTTTGAGGAAAAAGGGTTCTGGTAATATTAGCATTGCCCTATCAAGTGGGCACTATATTCAACAACCAACACACAACCAAAAACAATAATTGAACAATTATTCAAATTACATCACGATCCTAATCGAGGGTTTAGCTCATGATTTGAAAGTTAAGATAAATCATCAAACACTTAATGGACATACAAACCATCATTGTTTTATACATCAAAATTCTAAGAGAATATGAAACGGAAGATGAATAATCATCAATCACTCTCGTGACGAATCTCTTCTCCAATCCATTATTCTTCGATTTCAACTTGATCCGATGAAATTTGAAGATATGATGAACCCTAACCTTTGCTCCAACCCTTGATTTGATTCCCCAAACAAATGATGATCCATGTTTAGGCAAAACAAAAACATTTTATACCCAAGGAGATATTCAACTCGCACACTCCATGTTGTAACTGTCACCCAGGCAACGCAGCAACATGAACTCGCTGGTTTGGAAACCAGTTCTCGCCCTAGGAAGTTGATCGTCGCCCAGACAACACAGCCTTGTGAGTCCACTGCCATCCTAAGGAGTTCACACCTTAACCCTTGTCAAGTTATTGCCCGTGCATTGCTGTCTTAGCAAGCCTTCTGCTAGCTTCCTTATATCGCGCCCTGGAAAAGAATGAGCAATATTAACTCATTGCCAAGGCATCTCGCTTCTGGATGTCTTTTGACTCGCCTAAACACGTTCCTTTGATTAAATGACCTTCGTTTTCAATGTAATTGATCTCGTTTTGCTCGTTTTTCACCTACGAACACATAAAAACATCAACGCTTGCGAAATGAAGCATAACATAGCAGATATAGCATGATACGACTCAAAGACATCGAGAAACGGATGTAAAACATATGATCGTAAAGCTAAGTTTCAACTCAAAGAACTCCCCCGAGCTTGAGATATTGTTTGTCCTTAAGCAATGATAATGAGATGAGATAAAACAAGGTACTGATATATTGCTTGTCCTCAAGTAATCATGGTTAGACCAATAAAAACTCCACTGGAATGATCTTCTTCAGTTTAGTAAAGTGGTTTTTAAGCCATGGTTAGTGACTGGTGATTTCAACTACTTTCATTATTCGACTGAAAAAGTTGGCTTTGAAGGGATGGAGATTGTCTCTTGTATTGATATTCTTAATTGTGTACTTGAATGTGAGTTAGAGGATTTAAGAGGGATTGGCTCATTTCATACCTGATACATTCCGCAAGGTGCTGATAGGTGGGTCAGAGTCAAACCTAATAAGGCTTTATATGGGGAATGATCTTTGGCATAAAAAATATGATATAGCAGTGGCTCACTTTACTGGGCAAGGGATCTCAGACCATTCAGCCATTATTATTGACATCCAGAGGCCACATAAACCCAGAACTCCTTTCAATTCCAAAACCTATGGCTTAATCATCCTAGGTTTACGCGTTTACTCTTGAAGGAAAGGAAGATACTTATACATAAAGGTAGGATGTTCAGCATAGTTCAGAAATTGAAGAATCTGACATAGAAGCTCAGAGAGTTGCATAGGGAGCATTTCTTCCTTATATCTGAAAGAGTTTCTAAGGCTGGAGAAACTCTTTTTGTGAGCTTAGAGGCTTTCACTCTAATCAGAACAAGTTGTAGCTGATCAGGCTTTGGAGGAGTATAGAAAGCAACATTGTGATGAAGCTACGTATTTGAAACAAATGGTGAAAGACCAGTGGATTCAAGGTGTTGACAAAAATACTAGGTATTTTCATAGTGTTATCAAGGACAGGAGAAGGAGATACCTTATTCTGAGTATTTGTGATTAGGTTTATAATCTGATTTTTGATTTAGAAATCATAAAAGGTGAGTTGATTGGATGTTTAAAGAGTATTATGGGTATTCCAATGAAGAGGAAAGCAGGGATTAGGGATGATGTTATTAAGAAAGGGCCTTGTTTAAACAATATGCAACAACAGGTTCTTGAAGTGCCTTTTGGACCTATAAATGTAAAAGAAGCTCTACGGGACAAAGATGTGGATGAATCACCTCGAGTGGATGTTTATGGTGGGTGTGGAAATTACTCATGTTGTTCTGTCTTTCTTTACCTCAAGTATCCTTTTGAAGAACATCTTTGTCATGTGCTTCATCCTATTACTAAGGGAGAAAATCCCTCTAACTAAAGCAGCTGATTATAGGCCTATTGGTTGTTGTTTGGTGTTTTGTAAAATCATTTGCAAGATGTGCAAACGTTTGAAAGCTATTTTGTCCTTTTTGATAGATTAGTCATAAAGTGCCTTTGTGCCTAATCGATCTATTATTGACAAATGTCTTGTTATGTCAAGACTTATTGTATGGTTATGAGAGGAAGGGTGTTTCTTCCAGATATCTTGTCAAAATTGATATCAATAAAGCCTATGATATGATGAATTTAGGGTTTCATTGATGAAATGTTGCAGAAACTCTTATTTCCTTATAAGTTCAGCGACCGCATTATGGTTTGTATTACTTCTATTTGGTATACGTTGAACATCAATGGTGAATTCAACAGTTTTTTCAAGAGGCAAAGAGGGGTGGGACAAGGTGGACCGATGTTTCCATATATCTGACCGGAATTATGAAGAGTATGAGCAAGAGGCGTTGATATTTCTTACTTAAATATTGTTATTGTAGCTTAATGATGTTAAATAACATGTAACAAATAAGTGCCATTAAAACAAATTTGTGTAGAAACTTATGTAGGTGAAATAAAAGGGAGGAAAAGTTGTTTGAAAACCTTTATCTTCACTGGTGGCGTGAGAAAAGAAGTGAGCATATATAAGATGTGTTCCATTTAGTCTCTCTTGAATTAATTATTAGATCATGTGGGCTTTGCAAACATACACACGCACACGCGTTGGGTCGGACCGGGTTTAGGCTTGGGCTTCAGTAAATGGCCTCAACAAGCATAAGACGCGCGTATATTCTTTGTGAAAAAATATGAAACTGAGTTTTTAAGTGTTTCATGTCTTAAAGAGGTCATCATGACCGTGACCAAAGTGATCACGATCATGATGGATGTTGAGACTATATGTCAAAGCAATAGGATGTTAGTCACAGCCCGTGAAGCTTGGTCACGGTCCGTAATTGAAAAATGCCCAAAATACCGAGAGCAAGAATGTTTAGTCACGGTCCGTCATATATATACTTCGTCACGGCCCATGACACCTATGTCGAGGCAAAGTGCCTCTCGGCACATCCTTAGTCACGGCCCGTGACCAAAAACAGTCTTTCCTAAAAAAAAAACTATGTGCTTCATCCTACGAATATGTTTCTTCGGATTTGGAGTAACTTTTCTTATATATAACTCTTTCATATCATATTCAAAAGCAATATCAAACACCACATTCATCATATTAACATCCTTCAATTGTTAAAGGAAATCTCATCATTCAATATCGGTTTTTCAAAAAGATTCTAAGGGGATTTCTTCGGGATCGTTTCCTGCAATTCCCAACGAGATTTAGTTGTATCCTGGAGAGTTGCTCAATGAGATCCTAAGTGATCTACATATTAACAAAGAAGGGACGAACAAATACTTAAAGAAAGTTTATCACAACGCCTCTGAGTATCAAGAACATGTTTTTTGTGTTGCACTCTCCGTTACATGCATTTTCCTAGCAGGAGGCCTGGTTTCACTTTCCATTCTCGATGCAGTAACCTTGGTATTGTTAGTGTGACGTTTGCTGATGATCTGATGCTCTTCTGTTGTGGTGATGTTACTTCTATCAAATTTGTGAGAAAAGGCCTCAATCATTTTGCTGATGGTTCAAACCTTGAGATTAACACCAACAAAAGTCTCTTATTTCTGGGATGTGTATTAGATGAGAAGAAAAGAAAACTTGTGCAGATTATAGGTATGAAAATTGGTTTTCTTCCAGTAAAATACATTGGAGTTCCTCTTGCCTTTAAGAGGTTAAACTCTCAACAGTATTATCCTCTCCTTGAGAAGATGACAGTCCGAACAACTTCATG
This sequence comes from Drosera spatulata, assembly GCA_035668315.1. NCBI lineage: Eukaryota > Viridiplantae > Streptophyta > Magnoliopsida > Caryophyllales > Droseraceae > Drosera > Drosera spatulata. The sequence continues at coordinate 8,352 of JAOVYX010016786.1, forward strand.
GTCAGTTAAACCTTTGAGTTATGTTGGACGTGTTGAACTAGTCAAAGTTGTACTTTCGGTTGTTCACCTATACTGGAATCAAATCTTCCTTATTCCATCTGTGGTAATAGAGAAATTGAAGGCTATGTGTTGCGCTTTTATATGGAGTTGCGTGGCCCTTAATAGGAGGAAAGCTCTAGTTGCATGGAATGATGTTTGTAAGCCATTGAAGAAGGGGCATTTGGGAGTCATAAAGTTCAGGGAATGTACTTTGTCCTTGCTTTTTAAACTGGTGTGGGATATTGCTCTCAATAAAAAAAGACTATGGATTCAATGGATCCATGCTTACTACTTGAGGAGGATGAATATATGGACAATTCAGCCTGCTCAAGGGTCATCCTAGGTTTGGAAGGAGATGTTGCATGAGAACAAGAGATTGTTTCTCTAGTGATTTTAAGATCTCACATGGTAAGCCTCTATGGGAAGCTGATTCAAAGCCATTGTACATTGTGAGAAGTGCTTATTATACCTTGGTTGGTGATTCTCCTAAAGTGGCATGGTGGAAAATCTGGTGGTGCAATGATGTTTTTCCTCGATATGGCTCCTTAATGTGGCTTGCCTCGCTTGATAGGCTGAGAACGAAATCTAGATTGATGAGGATGAATGTGATAAGTGATAATAATTGTATGTTGTGTTAGAGTGAAGCTGAGAGTAGGGATCACATTTTCCTTCAATGTTCTTATTCTTACGAGGTTGTTGCATTGGTATGGGAGTCCCTAAAGCTCAAGCCTCCTAATTTTTCAACTTGGGATTGTTGGATTAATTGGTGTTTGAAGGTGTCATTTAGAAAGACCCTACTGGCTTGGAGAAAACTTGGTATGATTGAAAAGCTGGTTTATAGTCTCTTATCTAAAAGGAATCGTTAAATTTTCAAGAATAAGATGCTTAGTTCTGGTGACCTATTTCGAATACTTCAGAACTCCCGGAATGAGCTGCATGGTGCAAATAAAGAGGCTAATCTGAAGCAAGGGTAAAGACACAGCTCTCAGTTGGTAGTTGTGGTTTGATTTCCTTTCCTGGTGCATCCTGTTTATTTATTTTTTTTATTCCAGGTTGTATAGGGTTGTTGATATATGTCCTTTTTTATGCATTATGTAATCCCTCCTGGTTTTTGTGCTGAAAAAAATACAACAGACAAAATTATTAGATTCTTTTAAATGTTACCATTTAGATTTTAGATTTTTTTATATATGATCTAACTTTTTTAGTACAAATTTAGATTTAGATATTAGATTGATTTTTATTTTTATTTAATTTTTGTAAGTGGCTTTTAAAAAAGATTTTTTCTTTCCACGGGATGCCATTTGAAATACCGTTGGAAGGATTAGTATATATATTACATTATAATACTGTCCCTTGCGTTGCACGAGCTAAAAAATTATAGTAAAATAATAGTGCTAAATGACTTATGTCACAAATAAATCGATACATTAATTTTTCGTAAATTTATATTTTAAAAGAAGTTTTGTTTTTCAGTTTATGTTTTTATTTCTTTTATGCGATATAGATTAATTATTTTTCTTTTAGAAAGACATTAATCTATTTTTTATTTTATTTTGAATAGGTAATGTTTGAATATTTTGATTTTAGTTTTAGTTTTTTTCTTTTTAATTTAGTAAATAACCTTCCTAAATATTACCTTTTATTTTTGTGTTTTAAATCACTAATCTAATTATTTGTTTATGAAAGATATTATATATAAGATTAAGGAAGAATTTCTCATATTAATTACGGTGGTTGATGAGAGAAGGAATTAAGATCTTGTTTTAATATTGATTGGTTAAGATATATGTTATATTAGATTTTATTTAATTGATTTTAATTTTTTTTAAATGATATCTTTTTAAAATGACAATAATACATTGTTATATCATTTACCGTTTGTGGCTAAAAGAAATTGATAATACGATATACATATATTAGATTTGTATTTAAACATAATATAATGTAGAAAATCATGAGAGAGGTGCAGCTATGATATCATGAAGAATTAATTTGTTGATAAACAATATTTAATTTTTGGATATGGTAAAAGATTGTATTAATTTGAAGAATTAATTTGATAGGATAAGGGATTCAACATTAATAATATCATGCTATATTTGCTTTTCTCTTTATGTATCAAAGATTATACTCATTTTAGATCAAAAAAAATTATACTCCCTCCGTCTCAAATAAATTACGACATATTATTAAATTTGAATGTCTCATATAAATTATTATGTTTAATAAATTAGCAAATTTTTGATGTCAAAATATCTAAAATATCCATATTTTATATCAAATCATCTCCTCATTATATTTGTTTTTCTATTTTATTATCTTATTTCTTTATCTATCCATTCATAATTATTATTCATCCACCCACTATTTCAACAAGAAGATATTGATGAAAAGTAACAAAATCAATCCATTTTTTAATAATCATGTCAAGTCATTAAATCATAATTTATCAGATACGAAAAGAATATTAATAATAAAAAGATCCGAAAAATTGATTCAAAACAACGCACAACTAACAATACAATCATCTAACGCTCAAGTCTCAAGAGGATCATTTAAGACAACATTTCTCACAAGTTTATTTTGGATTAAAAAACCCTTCTCCATAGGATATCTTGGATTCATCAAATTGAGTTTTGATAATATCAATTCTCTTCTAAATAATCTTTTCCATGACTTCACAGTCCAAATTTGACAAGCATGTACCCGTTGTTGGTCTACACATTGACTCTTGTATTTATGATAAAAATGAGAACTTCTCATTCAGATGGGCTATTCAAAACAACAAACACCGAAAAGCAAGGAATAAAAGCACAACACGCACTAATTCCAAACACTAGTGCTCCACTCCACTTTTAAAAATCCAAAGCAATCAACCAAAAACACAACAAAATCAGAATCACTCAACGGCCATAAATGCTCTCTCTCTTTTCCTTTCCATTCACCACATCTCCACCAAAAGCTCAACCGATACACCACCACCACCTCCTCCGGCAACAACCCATTTCTTCAATCACTCTGAATTATTCAATTATTCCTCGAATGAATCAAGAGACTTAATGGGCAGAAGTGGGCTGCCATGCTATTCTTGAAATTTTGACGAAATTGGCATTTATAGTGAGATTCTGAGGGGGTTTTGTGGGGGAAAATGTTGTGTAGGATGCTGACGAAGAAGAGGAGAACCGGGTCGGTTCCGGTTTACTTGAATGTCTATGATTTGAGTTCGATTAATGGGTATGCGTATTGGGTTGGCCTTGGTGTTTACCACTCCGGTGTTCAAGGTTTGGCTCTTGATTCATTGTGTTTGTGTTAAATTTTTCTTCGTTGTTTCTTTTTATGAGTTTGTTGATTCGAGGGATGCTTGGGGCAGTTATTTGTGTAATCTATTTTGTGTACTCTCCCCGAATAGGTTGATTTAGGGTAGTTATCAACAAATTATAGGGAAGTGATTAGAAATTAATGGATGATGGAATGATGGTGGGAAATAGACTGAATTTAGCATTTCTGTTGGTGATTTTTATTTTACGTGTTTGTTTGGTGTTGGTTGGGGTGGTGATGCTGTTATGTTGGATCTAATGTTTGTGGTTGTTTAAGGTGTAAAAATGTGATCTTTCATGTGAAAACATGTATTCGAGCCAAAGAACCAGAATGGCAAAGCTTTTTTTGCGACTGTTTTCTCTGTTCACAAATAGTCGTACTCGAGAACTTGCTAGAGGGAAACCAAACTGTTTGCCAATAGGACTAAGTTGACCTTGGTGGAAAAATCTGATATCTGATATGATTTTGAGGTGGGTTGTGAAGTCTTGGTGGTGATTGAATGATAACCATAAATATTTGCGGTAGTGGGCATTAGTCATTCGGGAATTTTTGGGGTGGATGGTGACCGGATGAAAATAACTGATCACTGTGTCAAAGGTTCCTGTTTAAAATAAAATCTGTTGCATAGTGCTGTATGTCACAAAGCAATATATTCTTTTGGTCGACATTAGAGTATCTTATAGGGCCATGACCGTGGCGATTTTGACATGAGTGCTCGATCAATGGAACAAGTTAAACTCCTTAGAGAACCAGCAACTAGATTCTGATTTGGTTTAGCTGGCGCAGTGTCAAAGGTTGCGATCATTTTCAAAAGTAGTTGACTGTTCTTGATTCTAGTAAGTTTAGTTGGAACTTTTGGGTCACCTAAAATTCTTTTGGCAATTGGAGAAAAATCCAAACAGAATCTGTTTGATAAATACGGTTTTTGAATCAGAACTTTTTGGCCGAAGTTGTTTAATATGGAGTTGGAATTAGGCTGGCATGTTTGAGAACATGTTGATTTTAAAAATAAAAGAAAGTTGAATTGAATTGCATACAAGTTAAAATTCTGATCTTTTGAATCGTTCAAGGTTGGATGCTTCACCAATACTCGCTATCATGTCGATCTAGGCTTGACATCTTCAGGAAAATTGGTATTATGTTGGTATTGACTACAGTGCTACTCGTGCTTTGGAGATTATGCTTAGAAGATCTTGCTATACAATTATGTTATGTTGCGATGATCGCATTCATTCCATGACATTGCCGAAGCAATCAGTTGACAAGTATTTTGGCTGTTCTTCGTTACTTCAGTGCACTATAGCTTGTTTGCTACACTCGTTTATTTATGCCATGGCGTTTGGATGATTTTGTGATAACTTGCTTTTGTTGCAATGCGTATGACTAGGTGTCGCCCAATTGCCCCCATATTGTTACGAGTTTCATATATATGATTAACTCTTTTCATAATTTGGTGTCAAAAATGTTTTTAATTTTCTTACAAACTCTGTTCATGTCCAGTACATGATGTTGAGTATGCTTTTGGCGCACATGATCATCCAGCAACGGGGATATTTGAAGTAGAACCGAAACACTGCCCTGGTTTCACCTTCAGGAAATCTATTCTGATTGGAAGAACAGATTTAGGTGCTAAGGAGGTTCGCGTATTAATGGAGAAGCTAGCTAAGGATTACGTGGGTAACACTTACCATCTCATCAGGAAAAACTGCAATCACTTCTGCAATGATGTATGCATTCAACTGACTGGAAAACCTATCCCAAGCTGGGTCAATAGACTCGCTCGACTAGGTATAAATATTTCATCTCCTAGTGTTTGTCTCGCAATAGAGTTTCAGAAACTCGGTCTGCCATTAGCAGAAGCGTACGTTAGAAGATCCATTAATATACATTAATAGACTCCTCTGGACTTGATCCGCGAATACTTTGTCGATCCTTCTTATAGTAGGCTCTTAACAAATGAGGCTATACAGGATGATTTTGAAAAGTCACTTATCTCCGGCATTGTTTTTAATTAACCCATTCTACTGAATTCTCAAGCTTGTAACAGAAAATTGTATCTTAACAGAGTAGTAAATGCAAAATTGAGATTCTAAAATTGCTAATGGTCGTCAATTTGTTGACTTGTAGGTTTATTATGCAAATGTGTTCTTCCCCCGGCTCTGAATGAGACAAAGATCCGGCATGTTCAGAGTGACGAGAAAATTAACTGTGAGATAGAGAAGATAAAACTGAGGAGTCAGTCTACTAGGTGTGAATCAATTACGTCGCCTCCCCCGATATCTGCTCGTTCCTCTAGTTCTACGATCAGAAGACAAAGAAGGTGTATCCCTCCAACTTCAACTATGATTTCTGCTGTGCCAACATCTGCAGTAAAGGTGTGAGTTCGATGAGCGCCTTTAGCTTGTTACTTGAGCGACTTCGAGGGACGACCGTAGAGGGTCAAACTTCTGGATTTCACTTTTGAGCCTTTTTCTTTTCTTTTCTTTTCTTTTTTTTTTTTTTTTGTTCATTTTCTTTCGTTTCATTAGTCGAGGTTTGATCTGATAAGGTCTGCGGAGCGGTTCTCGTCCTGTAAAACGCTTTGAACTTCACCATGCATGTGCATGAAGCCTTTTACTAATGAGTTTCACCATGCTATTGCATTTTCGCTCAACATGATGCCATTGAAAAGGCTTACAATCGCAGAATTCTGCTTCCAGCCTTGAACATCGAAGACCTCATAAATGATGCCCTTGAAAAGTGTGGCACACATTAATCAATGACATCATTGTCAGCAAGGCGCCATAGTGATCATCATCATGACGCCATGCCATTCCATCGTTATGTGCCCAAGGCCATGGTATGATTCCTGCTTAATGGAGCTTGGAAAAGAGGGCGCTCGTCATGACACTCCCGACCACTGAGACAACGTGGCCAAACAACTACTATTATGCCTAAATGGGATCATCATCCTTGGAATAACAGGCTTTCGGAAAGGTGGCACTGTCCAAAATGTCTCATGGTCTCTTTTTTCCTGCTTTCTAGGGAGTAGTATCTCATTCAAAGCTTCAAGGTAGTTGGCAATGTTTTGGGTTTGAAAACTAATTTCAAATAATTTACAACACATTATCAAATATGGATGACGTTATCGAATTTTATATTTTTATCAAAATATCTATTTTATTTTTATTTTATATCATATCATCCTCATCATCATTAATTTTTTTTTTTATTTCTATTCACTCATAATTTTATATCTAAATCGCAAGGGAGTCATTTCTTCCGTTTGTTTCAAACTTGCCATATTATCAAACTGCCTTAGTCAGAGATTATAAGTCAGATTAGCGTTTGTGAAAGGTATTTATAAACTTTGACAATTGTTGTATCAGTAGGGCATACTGATGGAACTTATTACTGAGCGTATGTGAATCAATGTACTTTTGGTGCGGAGCGTTTTTTATTGCTCCAAAAGCAGAAGAAGCTTGATCATCTTTTGAAATTTCCAAACAAACCAGAACTGTGGTCTGGTGGCATGTTGAAGCTAGTCCTCTTTGTAGGAGTTGGGAATTTGAACTCATAAATAGAGATGTTTGAATTTCATTATAGTTCTGAGCATACTGCAACACGAGTTTCTAAATATAAATCGCATATCAGATATTCATGGTTGCCTACCACTACCCGGACACAAAACACATCATGATTTATGTTGTTCATCAGTGACATTGGAAGCCTGGCCTTTTGTTGAGCAGAAGCTCTTTTATCATTGCCAGAGCGCCATTTTATATCGACGAGGCCCATTTCTTTCTAGCGGTTCAAACAACATGAGTACTGTATGGGCCCAAAAGGCCCAAAGACACATCATAACGGTTGTCCGACCTTGCAAACGGACCAATTACCAGGGCAAACTCGAAGTCACAGTTGAAAATTTTACTACCACGGTTGTACTTATTTTACTGAAGGCGTGACCCGTGAAAAGTGATGAAAAATACAGAGAAAAAGTACATTGGGGAGAGGACTGGGGGAAGAGGAAGGGGAGGGATCCAAGAACGCAGTGGTCATGTGGTCAAACTGTCGTATGCCATATGTACTCAGGATTAATATTAGGTAATCTCGTCTTCACCGAGTAAATCAGTACAGTGATTTTCATTAAAGAACCCAAAATATATGTGGGGTATTATTGGTTCGTATCAGATAATTAACGATATGTTAATTTGATATAATTATTAAAAAATTTATTGATTTTGTAAAATTTATCTTAGTGTTCTTGTGAATGGGATAGGAAAATATGAGTGAATGGAGAGGGAGAGGATTGATGAAGTTGTCTATCGGTTAGCATTGTCAGTAGGGTTAACCGACATTCATAATGTCTTTCATGATTTTATGTTGAAAAAACCCTAAACATGTGATTCAACATGAGATGCCACAATTCAATGAGACCTATGCTACGAGGAAAGACCAAAGGAGGCAGTTGATCGCATGGTGAAAATACTCAAATAAATGGATGTGTCTCTAGTTAAAGTGTGATGGACTAATCATATCATTCGAGAAGCAACTTGGGAGTTGAAAGAGGACATGAGGAAGCGGTACCCATATCTGTTATCGGATACCCATATCTATTATCGGGTACATTATCTTTTAATGCATGTTCAAGTTTCAAGCACCAAACTTTAAAAGGAAAAAGATATGTAATATCCCAAAATTTCGAATTTAATTTTTAAAACTTAATCAATAATATAGTTGATTGCGGAAAATTAAATGTGATTGGGTGACGAGAATATCCTAACTAAATTCTAGAATGGATTGATATAGTTGGTTTTGAGGATTAGATTTGGGTAAGGGGATAGATACCAATAACCGTCATGAATGTCTTTTCGAAACAGAAAAATATTGGTATTTTCTACTCACGTAAATATATGTGTTCTGGGAAAAAGAAAAAAAAAACTGTTTGATCTTAACGTGAAATCCTCGACTACCGGAAAACACTGTTATATAGGTGCGCCCTTATTGTTCTCATTTAGATTTCGATCTTAACCTCACTGGCGGGCCGGATTCCGGCCATCGTCACCGCCGCGGACCTTTTCCAGTCCGTCTCCGGCCACCTCCATCCCTGGAAACCGTAACCCCAAGGTCCCTTCACGCGGCGATGGTCCAAACCCCTCGACCCCGATCCAGATCCGGCGCACCCCCGATCCTCGTCGACTTTACCCGACGCCGGAAAACGTCACGGACAGTCGGAATTCGACCATCCCCGACGATCTCAAGCGAGGACAACATGCCCCTTGCACATGCCCGCGCCTCCCCGACGTCCCTTACCCTTCCCTCGATGTCGCCCAGCCGATTCCCCAACCACCGGCGGCCGAACCCACCCTTCGCCGACGCTTCGTTCCTGGCCAAACCCTCGCCTGATGCCCCTGTTCCTTCGGGCCTGTACAGAAGAAGGAGAAGGGGATTGTTTCCCCTTTTGTTTAATTAAACACTATGTTATAACTGTTATATGATGTGTATTTAATTGTACACATATACATGTGTATTATTTGGGAATATAATACAATGATACTTATATGTTGCCTTATTATTATTATCATTATTATTATCATTATTATAGGTGTGACGAATATCGTAAAACAAGATTAAAAAGCACGTTAAATTTGAAATTTTTGTTTTTAATCGTGACAAATTAACACTTATCTTATTTAATTATATTACGTGTGCATACTTGTTTGTCTAAATTTGATTGATCACCTGGATGTATAGCAATTAAAATAATTATTGATTGAACATGTTTGCTTGAATTGTATGACTGCATATCAATTAAAATTATAATATTTAATTGTTGCATGTTGTCAGGCCAATTAAATTAGATAGTATTAGCTAGCCTGTTTGATTTATATAGTTTTCTGATCAATTAAATTGTTTATATGTAATTGAAGCCTAATGCCTGTATACCTATCAATTAAATTAAAAATTTAATTAACGTGTGGTTGTATGAAATAATTAAATCATGTAATATAAGGTAACGATGTAATCTGTAGAATATTATAGAATATTTTAAATAATCACGACGACCTAATATGCTTGCTTCCGCTGTAATGTGTGACTACCTGTGTGCCTAGTACTTGTAACGCAAATTAGTACATGTAACGTTACAAAGTCGTGAAATGAAAACATAATATGAACGTCATGATAGTTACTTGCTCTACATAGAATTAAATTATTATTGATTCCTAAGTATTCTGATTTCTGATTCCTTGACAAATCCTGAATGTGTGAAACAAATGATGGGGAGAGTTACACGTTACATGACTAGATAAGGGGATAAATTTTCTTTGCGTGCACACAACGGCAAGTTCGTGTTTAGGTAAATAAATTACCTCCTGAGGTCTACTGCAGAGGAACATTAAGCTTGTTAATTATCCGTAAAATGACAATACTATGTGACAAATCCTGTGGTAACCCTTCCCACGTCATTAACACGTAAAATGTCTATAAATATTAAATCAAATGACATGAAAATCCTGATGGACTGACAACGGTCAATTCTTATTGAATAATGTGTTATAAATTCCTGAAACATAAAATATGTTTGTGTATATTGAACCCCGTGAGGCATATGGTTGTTTGTTTGCTTGTTCGCAATTACATACTGTTTGTATATGAAAAACGTATGATATAATAAGCATGTCGGATCCCTAAGATAGACATATAATTTGTGTTACAGGACTCCCGATCTTACGATTACATGTTTGTTTCAGATAATAAAAGGTGATGGAAGGGGATCGCTTGAAGAGTCTCGCACGAGAATTTTAGTTCAGTAGTTTTTATTCATTATTGAACAATTTGATTTTGATGTAATAAGGGATATTGTAAGTTGGATTTTATAAGAATTTGAAAAATTCCGTAAAATTTAATTTCAAAATTAACGCGAATAATAAATTATCGTATGTTATAAGTTATTTTGTGAGGTTATAAGGCTTGTTTGACGATATAATAGTGAAAGATTATAAAATATAGATGAAATATAACTCTAATGCGCAAATACGGGGAAATACGGTTTTAATACGAAAATATCATATTTATACGAAAATGACCTAAACCTAATTTTGTCACTTATTTTTCTTTATGTCAAATTCTACATCACCTAAATTAGATTATTATCCACTAATTATTTGTTTATTTTCCACTTAACTATTTTAATATATTTAATTTTCTATAAATACAAGCTTTTTTGTCCTTAAAAAACTTTTTACAAACACAAAAACACTACTTACCATACAAAAAGAAGAGATAAGTAAGAGAAGAGAAGAAGGAGAGTTTCAGGAGAAGAGGAGAAGATAGGTGGCAAGGCGACGAGGATCTAAGAGAAACTGATCATCTTGATTAGAAATTTTGTAGAAAATTATACACTCTAAAATAAATTTTGATTTTAATATATGTTAAACTCTCTTATGTCTACTTCTTAATGAAGTTTATAACTTATGATTTGAAGTTGTGAATCTTAAGATATAAATCAAAACGTACCGATATGTCAAACTGTTAAAAAACTATTAACTTGACTGACTTTGTGACTTGATCTGAAATTAAATGTTAGGAGTTAGAATACAAGCCTTATATCATTGAAAAGATATGAAAGTCTAATTTTTTAAAACAGCTTACAAATAATTATTTTGCGAATGCGTGTAAGGAATTATGAGCTGATTAGTGAACAAAAGTCAAACTGTTTGATTTACAAAAAAAACATAAATTAAAACGAATAAACTGCTATTATCCATTAGGATTTACGATGGAAACTTTACTTCATGGAGTCTATTTTATGTAAAATTTTATAGAATATTTTTTTGAGTGGTATATAAGAAGTTATAGATTTAAATACGTACAAAGGTCATGTTGGACATAATCTGGGACACCCGTTCCAGAGGCCGGGACGCCCATCCCAGAGGTCGAGATGTCGTCTTAGAACCTTCTGGATCAGGAATGATCGTTTTGACCCAAAAATAACTCCAAATATTCACAAATATGTCTAATAATATTCAATATATAAAATCATCATTATAGACAATCAAAATAAGTATCAAAGGTTTGTACAATGCTCAGCATCACGTTATAATATTAATATGACGATTTTTCACGAAATATGAAATATATTTAACTCTGATGAACAAATATTCATAAGAGAATGTATTAATATGTGAATTTTAATATGTTTTAGGAGTTGAGGACGCTACTTGTTGACACATAAAGAAAAAGTCGAGAACGTGTGTGTGGAAAGGGGTGTAAGAAGGTAACATATAAATTTATTGTATGTGACGATGATTATTATTATATCGTGAGTATAATAATATGCGTTGGAATCCTTGATTGTAGTCACTAATTGTATTTGACATAAAATATGTTCTGTCGTATCATATTGCATATCACTTACTATGTGCCGTGATAAGATGATGTGTGTTTTGTGTTGTGCCTTGTTTGTTGGTATACAGAGGATGATTGAGTTAAATGAGTATAAATTCATAATTTGTGGGATAAATTCGTGATATAAAACATAAAAAACGTTGTGTCTGTCGTTTGTGTTATATAATGACTTGATGATAACATTTTTTCATCGACCTTGTGAGGTCGTTTTGGTTTGAGAGAAACTCACTGCACGAGATCCTGATTCCGATTTGACTGATCCCTTTTCGCGGATGTCTCTTTTATTAAAGTTGAATAAACCTTGATAAGGTGAAATTGAATAAGTCTCGCCATCAAGGACACAATTATAACATTGAGGATATCTATTGTTTGTCTTTACTATTTTTTTGAGATGATAATTGTGATGCCGAATTGGCATAAGTGCTGTAACAAAGGACCCAAGTGGTCATTTTTTTTTTATCTTCTTCTCTCGTGTAACCCTGGTAAGAGGACCGATACGTTATTGAGCTATTATAACTCATGACGGCTATTTTTTTTGTATCTTTCATTTTCTCTTTGTTACAAGAGTAAGACTTGTAGAAGAAATGTGACCTAAGATTTAATGTTAGATATAATTCATGTGCGGAAGGTATTGTGATTTTAGAAAGAGATATAAATTTCGCTGAGAATGTGATATTTTGAGTTGTGATTCAGTGCATAAAAAATTTATAAACTAATGATATATAAATGAACTTAACTTAATTTTTATGATTAAATCAGGATGTATAATTGTTGTCTATCTGAGACGTTGGACTCAGCGACAATGCAATCATATATATCATCAATAAGTATGAAAATTCGGGACGTTGCATATTTATTTATGTAGATTCCTATGTTATATCTAAACCCCATGATTTCTTATCGCTTATTTCAAGAATCTGTTCGGAGCCACAGTAAAATCATGTGTCTAATAGATATTAGACAAAAATTTCGGAGACGTTACATATAATTATCCAACTCACACATATTTTTAATATCATGACATTAATTTCCAATGTCCATTCATCCAACGTGGATTTACCATTTCAATATATGGAGTACGTTTCCTGAATTCCCGAATACCATCAACAAACTCACGAACGCTGACGAGATTCGCAAAATGCAGGCAAAACTAAGCACTGCACGCAAAGGCAGAGAACCTGTGACCCTCAGCATCGACCCAACCAGACCAGACCAGAACAGGCTAGACCAGAGACCAGTCAGCCAAGAAACCCAATCGCATGCACCTATTTTGTCGTTTTTCCCTCATCATGGACTACAGCATCATTTCAGGTCGAAAAGAAAAAAAAAAAAAAAAAACCCCAGGTGCGACATGGACCAAGCAGCGAGTCAGTGGGTGGTGGCCCTGGTGGGGCCGGTGGAATCGGCCTTGTTTTGAGCCTGCAGTGCTGGTGTGGTTCTGTTCTGTGCTGTGCTGGGTTCCAAACATAAATGAGGCAGCGAGCGAGTCATGTCAAAGGCATAGTAGTCTTTAATTTGAGCGAGAGACTTGTAGGACCAGAGATCTGTATCTACGTATCAAAGGATGATGAAGAAGGTTACGAACTACGGAGAATTTTTTCTATGGTCGATCATTTTCGAGCATTCTCATAGTCATCCCTTGATTCAGGAAATTTAAGAAACCAATTGATGATTGAGAAAAATCTCAAACGATTGCACAGAAATGATGATCTTTAAAATTTTTCTGAGCTTGAAATGTTCATCGAAAGGGACATTCGTTGAACATTTTTCTTAGGTAGTTTCATGTCTATTGTCTGGTTGACCACTGAAATTGTATATATTGTTTTATTTAAATTATAATTTTTTAGTGGTTACATTCAAATTGTAATTTTTTCTTATTTATCAACCTTTTTCATATAAAAATATCAAATTATTTTTATTTTATATTATATCAATCTATCCATCATAATTTCTTTTTCTTTTTTTATTCATTTCTTGATCTCATACACTCACAAGAATAAAATTATCATTTTTTATTAATTCAACACATATATAAATATGTTTATATTGTATCAAATCCAACCGTTATGGGGAAAATACATGCTTTGATAGAGTATCCATTAAATTCACTCAATATCAAGAAAAGTTTTCAATGAAAGAGTCTTGTGCTGGCATTTCCCTCGCATCCATGGACCCGTCAACGGAACATCTCTACACAAATTCAACAAACGCGGTAGCGAATTAGAGAAAATTAGGTCACCAAAACGTGCCCCATTAATTACACAGAATGCGTTTACTCATTCTTTAATCGGAATATTCCGTATATGAAGTGGTCTCCTCAATCCCAAAGCTGCAGTTAAAATAATGAGCTTCTGATTGAAGATGAACTTGCCTAGATGCTCAAGTGCAGTAACCATTAACCATTTTACTAGTAGTACTTGCACTTGGATGGAGTCTTCGAAGTTGGACCGACATTTGACTTCTCCTTCCTTCTAAATTCTGATCGTTAGAGCAAATCCAATGGGATATGCTATTTTGTTAAGAGCCATTTTCATATTTTGGTTATGAGTAGTATATAGTATTTGCTACAAAATGACAATGTTCTTTCAACGTTATCGTGACATATTCTAACCTTACTATTTGATGAAATGGTGGGGGATGAGACATATTCTAACCTCACTATTTGATGACAATGTCCTATATTAAACAAACATTTCGATTCAACACAATAATTTTTATTTATATTAAATTTATATGAATTTTAATGAATAAAAAAAATATTTTGTGATAGCAGAATTTATTATAACTTTAATATGTATACTGTAATAGATGAAAATGATTTAATTTTTTTATGTTAAAAGGTTACTGAAATATGAAATGTTTCATTTATTTTGGGATTACAAAAAAAAAAATTTCGATTAATATAAAATAGAGTAATTATATGTTTGTTGTGTTTCTCTTTTTCCTTTGGTTTGGATTTGCCTCCAAAATTAGTGAGTCAAAATATAACATTGACATTACTATTGTCAAATTTGATCACCAATATAACAAAAAGTTATTATGGCATAAAGCATCAAGCCCATTTGAGTGAAACAATCTGACTTGTCTATCAAGCAATGATTTATCATGTTTATTGGACTTGCTCAATATCAGAAAACAAGCACAAAATCAAGTGACTTGTCTAAATTCTGATTTATACAAGTAATAATGATTTACTCCTAGTTTATCGATAGGTGATGGTGGAAAAAAGGGGGAAAGAGAGTACGAATAATTTTCAACTGTTGAAAGTGTTAAAGGGCGCTTAAAATGTCCAGGAATTCTACAAACGAGAATACCAAAGTCTTCATGGTCTTCGCCTCGTGGAGATCAAAAGTGCGTGGAATTTGAAATGTCTAATTCGAGGGAAATACGAGTAGTGTGCCTATGAGTTGCAGGAGTTTTCCAATTTTGACTCACTCCGGTCAGTCTTTTCCTCTCTGCTACACAAGGCAGATCTATTTTACCCAAATAAATACCCACCGTGTTGGGAAAAGTCGATATATGGTGCAGCGAAAATTGTCCAGCATTTTTTTCTGTTACGTTATAAAAAGGGATAAATAAATAGCCCAAAAATAAATGGAACCGACACCAAAATTTTACGTGGAAAACCCCTTTAAAAAATAAAAA
>JAOVYX010016787.1:0-23742 GCA_035668315.1 Drosera spatulata
GCAGTTCATTTAGCACAAAGCACTTCAATAGCTTTTGATAACTCACGCGAACTTTAACAGGATAAGAAGGGGGGCTGTAAAATACATCAAAGAGAAGAAAACGGATCCAAGTTAAAAAGTAGATTGGCTAACACCAAATCAGTACAATAGATGGCAATAATGAAAGAATTACAAGCGAAACTAGCATCTCATACCAGTGCTCCTTGAACCACTCGGATACAAGAGGAATATCCTCGGCACGACGAGTTCGTCCAGATCTCATATTAAAAGGGCGTGGGGCAAATAATAGAGAGATACCAGCTGCAGTTGTGTCTGTGTACAGTTGCGTACCAGCCAGCAATGGTTCCACCCCCTCAGGAAGCGTAAAATCGCTGTCACCATCATCAAAGTCTACCTGAAGTGTCTTATCACTTGACTGCTTAGTTGATATGGGGCTTATAAGGGGATCATAGTAAAAAGCAGGTAGATCAGGATCTTCGGTCTTTATGTACATAACCATCGGAGTGTGGTACACACTCAGCCTGACCTTCCTAGGCCTGTTATTATAAAGATGAGGAAATGCTATTCGATACTCTGTACGAAGTGGAGAGCGAATAATGAGCTTATTGATGTCATTGAACTCATTCCAATCCTCATCACCTTTCTCCATATCACGATACAAAGGCTCAAATTTCGGACCCCCTGCAAGGGTGCAACAAAGTATTAGAATACTAGCCTGAATGAGATATGGCGTTAATAAATAAGTCAAATAAGTAGATCATCAGTGCATGTGAATCTCCATTGGAAAAAATAAAATAAACGATAAGCAAGCAATCCATCTAGCTAACAGCACGACAGAACAAGTCCACATACCAGGAATGCACATGTTCAATGCTTTGGCGGTAAAGAAAGATTCCATATCAAACAAGTAGAAGTAATTTCTGTCCACCAAGTCAGAAAGCAATTGCCCAGCAAACCGATGAAGGGCTGCCATGATTGGTAGAGACAGATGCCACTTTCTGTAACTTGGACCATTTATGAGTTTTGTTTTAACAAGTGGTTTATGGTCATAGAACCATGTATATACAGCAGAATCTTCTTCTTCCTCCAACTCAAGCTGTATTGGCTCCAAAGGATCCACATCTAGCACATTATCTGCATAATCCAGTGGAGGTTCCTCATCATCAAAAGGTGGAAATCTCATTCTCTTGAAATGTCTCCTATCTCTCTTCTCACGCCTCATCATGATCCACATTGTGCCCCACTGGAAGGAAACAATTGCAGCATAAGTCTAGCAGTCTTCATAAGAAGCAGAGAAGTACAGAATACGAAACCAAAAAGGGGAAAGGAAATGAAGCAATTTGCCCAAATTTTCAAAGGCACATGAGACGAAGAACTACACTTCATTTCTACCCAACTCAGTTAATGACGAATTATGGCTTAAAAAAAGGCATATGGAGATGGAAAGAAAGAAAAAAATTGCAGAAGGAAGATCTTGCCGAATGAAAGAGAAATGGAAGGGAGGAAAACAACATACCTGAGCCAGATAGATAGGTTCCACAACCCACGGTATTTCATTCACAAAGGTTATAGCACCCGTGATATGGTACAGGACTTTAACATCACGAACCTGATTTTGACCAAAGAAACAATTAAGAAAGGGACACAAAATTTATAGAACTAAAGTGCGCAGAAACTAAGGTCATAGAACAGAAGCGTAGCTACCTGCTCCCAAGGCATTGGCATATTCTCAAGAAGTTTATACACAGCGTGTGGAACGAACTTAAGAGCACCAAGATATACACGTTTGTCATGACGATATTTCTTGGATGACATGTCTCCATGATCTCTGTAAACATCAGCACAGAGAATACAAATAATGAGAACAACTTAATGACCAACTAAACGAGCTTGTAGGCTTGCACGTACAATTTCAGCAACATCTGCAGTTCAATAAGAAATTTTATGAATTCAAATGACCCGAACCAATTACTAAACCAATTAAACCAAAAGCTTCCCCTACCGAACTAAACTTAAGCATCCCCAAAATCACTTCCATAAGCAACGGGCCATACATGAAGATCGACGAACATTGGAACCAGGCCTTGAGCGTGAAGCGTGAACCCATTTCACCTCCTTCGGACACCCAAACAGCACAATTCCTCCTCGAGAAAACACATGATTTAAGTTCCTATCTACCTTAATGGTCTAAGAAGCTTCTAAAACATAATGATCCAAACACATATCAGATAAATTAGTTTCGGACCTGATAATCTTCCTGACATGTTCAGGAGGCATATCCTCCTTCTGCGTCTCGACGAACCCGAACTTCCTCTTATCGCCATAGCGCTTCGAGTTGAGCTGCATCCACTTCCTAGCCTTCTCCTCCAACTTGGCCTCCACATCCTCCGGCTTCTCCTGCTGCGAAGAAGAAGGCGGCTGGTTCGGCGGATGCTGCAGCACCGTGTACGATGGCTGCAGCGTCGGCGGAGGAAGCATCGCCGTGCCTCCCGTCCCCGGTGGCGGCGGCGTCACAAACTGATTGTTGTTGTTGTTCCACATGGTTTCGGGATTCGAAGCGAAACCCTAGAAAACTGGGATGATGGAATTCGAAGAAGTCGAATGAGGTGTCGGGTCGAGTAGAGAGAGAGAGAGGGTAAGGCTTATGATATGGGAAGGAAGTTTGATTGACGCGGTGAGGGGCACCGTCGCCGCCTCTGCGATCAGTGAGTGACACCGACTCGAGAGGGTTTGGGAGTGAACGGGAGAGACGGGAACCCTACCGAGAACACCGCCGACGAAGGGGATCAATTTAACATACTCGTCTTTTTACATATTCTCAAATCTTATTGTCATGTCGTATTATCATAATTATTTAGATATTGATTCATATCGAATTCAATTTAATCTATTTGTTCCTAAACAACGACTAAGTAAGGTTGATTCACACACATAATTGAATCTTAGAATTCTAGATGAATAAAATAAAAGATATAACATATACTTGATCTTTTGTATATAAATATTAACATTGAACATTATAATTTATATTTATTTAATCACGAAGACAATCCATATTTAGAGCTCAAGTTCAAGTTACAATTTGTTTTTCTACCTCAACAACTCTCAATTTTATTCTAAAATATTAATTTCAAAATATTCCAAAAAAATTTTGAACATGAGAACACTTTCTCTTTGCTACTGAAATTTTCAATCTTGTCAAACTAAGTATTAATATTTGTGGATATGTTTTGCATTAAGAAGATAAAATCTCCAAGTTTCTTCTCAAAGATTTTCTTTTGTCAAAGTTCTCATTGCTATATTTTTCTGAAAACTCATATTAGATAAACAATACATTTTCTTATATATCTCCAATAACAAATTATTATTAAGAGTTTAAGTTTCATGCATCACTATACTTTCAAAAAGTAGTTAGCATAACACTGACTTATCTCATATTTTACTCTTTCTTATATTCCAAAATTTGATATAAGTCTCTTCAATTCAATAATCAAAATCTGAGATTTGCAAACATATCAAATCTTCGCCAGTATATGTCTTCAAGTTTCGTTTTCAACTTGATTTTATATAATTTCTAATCACAAAGTCATAACTTGGGCAAACGCTATATCTCGAATTGATACACGATTGTAAATCCCAAAACACATTGTGTTTTCTTATTATTGACTTATCAATCCATGGATTCATAAATTACATGTGCTTAGATTGATGTCTCTTACAGTTCATCCAGTAATATTTTCAATATTCAAGAAACAACTTCTTAACTCTCAATTGGAGTATTTGTATGAGATTCGATGAACATTTATTCCAAAGTATATTTTTGAGAATACAACAATTATATCCTCAAAATAAAATATCACTATCATCCAAGCGTATAACATCCTACAGTTATTAAACCATACAGCTCTATGTTTAACCCAAGAGGAATAACTGACTCAGCATTTATTATTTTCAATTTGTTTTTCCATTCTAAATAACCCTTTATCTCAGGATAGATAAAAATATGAAATCGTTGACTATGATCACTTTATCATGCATTGAATATAACAAAACTTTTCATTGCATAGAGATGTTCTAAATGAGAGAGACAATCCACATAATTCTTATTTTGCCTCAACATGTTTGTCTATTGTACATCTCAATTATTAAACATCAGGTAATCTTATGCCAATAACATGTCCACCTCATGTGCAATATGTCCCCATTTTCTATCTCAAATTTTACGTATTTATTAGTAATTGATAAATTTCACTATTAATGTTCAAATACATAACAATTATCCTACATATCTATTCATCCTTTTCAACCGAACGCTTTATAGTTTATTTCACAAAGTTATATTTCTATGAGACTAATAAAAAATATTTTTTTCATGCTCTTCTTATTACCATAGTTCACATTGCTACATATTTTTCTCATACTTTATTTTATAAAAGCATGCGTTACTTCATGTTGAAAATATCTATGTCTAGCCATACTATCATCTTTTCTCACTAAGCAGGTATTGTTACTTTCTTGACGGTGAAAAAGATCGCATATATAATTTAATCTTTCAACGTCAAGTGTATTAACTTCTCATACTTGAGCAAGATTGCTCACATATATCAAATCATGTATTTGTCTTCCCATCCTTCATGATCAAGTTATTACTCGTCTCAGAGAGTAAATCTTATTTATTACTCAACCCATTTGACTCATTCCTCTCGTACTGTACTCAATACATGTTGCAATTATATTCCATTATAGAAATGTCTTCTAATTATCCCTCATTTTTATCCCAAACCATACATAGTAACGGTA
Organism: Drosera spatulata; assembly: GCA_035668315.1. Lineage (NCBI taxonomy): Eukaryota > Viridiplantae > Streptophyta > Magnoliopsida > Caryophyllales > Droseraceae > Drosera > Drosera spatulata. The sequence goes on from JAOVYX010016787.1 coordinate 4,801, forward strand.
CCAAACAAGACGCTCATACAACAGCTACAATCCAGTTAGACACCTCGGTCCTATTTTTCATTGGCATATTTATTATATGATATATATCCTCTCAATATCATTTTAGCACATCTTAGTGCGTTTATCATTCCAAATATATCCTCAAAACATCAAGGTTTTGTTCTTACTTGGTCTTATTTGCACAAGTACGGTTTTAATTTCAATTAAGGAAACAACATATGAGTTCAATCCAATACAACTCATTCTGTAATACTCATCGTATACTACATGCCTTTGTACAATGCTTAACTTATTCCTAAATGATTCAACTTAATTTTTATCCTAAATCTTTGGCTCTGATATTGTAATACCGAAAAATTTTGAGAGTTTTAAAATGAATATATAACGTTACGATTTTTAAGTAAATTACGCCTAAAGGTTATATATTTAAATCCAAAAAAATATTTGATTACTAAATCAAATATAACGATGGAATATTTTGGATGATTAGTTCAACCCGCCAATAAACATTATGAACGAATTACGTTACAACGTTATAACGTTATAAACGTTGCGCGTAAGGGCTGAAAAATTTAATCCCATCAATAATGGATTATGACTCGGGAGGTCATATTTTTGTATATGTGATATATCTATCGATGCAAATAAATTATTGATGAGTTAATATTATGAAATTTGGATAAATAACAGACTGAACGAGACGTATCGTAGGACGGCACGAGATATTTTACCCACCTCCACTCCCGCGCACTCTCCTACACCTTTCACTCTACTTTTCCCACTCCCACCACTATTTGCCTCCCACCATCCCTGCCTGCCACTCTCATCTGCCATCATTCACCACCACCAGCCACCAACGCCACCAGCCCGCTGCTGCCGGCACTGCCATCAATATCACCATCATCATTGTCTTCACCTCATCACCATTTCATCACCGCCACCATCGTTTTCATCATCATCACGACGCCAACGAGACGAAGGACAACAACGACAGCCGAAGGGGAGAATCAACATCGACAGTCCGGCCAGAGAGCATCAACAGATTCATCCGTGTGATCGTGTGCTTAAGGAAATCATACGCGTTTGAGGTAAGCTCACTCGTCCGAGACGTCTTTTTTATTCGATCACAAACGTTCTTTGCTTCCGTGCATGCTTTGCGACATGTTTTGATGAGTTTGATGTGTATGAAATGGTTTGGATGCATTGTGGTGTGAATTGAGGGATCTGTGGCGTTGAAGAGAGGTTTTCTAGACGTTCTGGGCTGGAGAATAGTCGCGGTCGCGACCATCCTGGGTCGTGCCCGCGACGAAGGAATAAATCGGGATTTTGGCTGCACAGGGCGTCGCGCTCGCGACAAGGGGTCGCGGCCGCGACGGCCTTCTGGTCAAGAAAACAGTGAATTCATGTATCGAATCTTAAAATCTAAGTGCATATTTGAGATATATAACCCATACGCATGGAAATATAACGTCAAACGTGCATATACGATCACGTTTGACATATGGTGGGGTATTTGGGGTTGAAATGAACTAGAATGCACCCTTATAATGTATATACCCTCACCGAAAATAAATGAAAGCGACCGCTAAATGTTTAATAAAAAGAGAACGGGGGATGTAAAGCATAGTTACACTATCCATGTGAACTAATGAAAAGCAAACGAATAAGAAATATCGTCTCCTTGAACTGATAAGGACGGCATTGACATCCCTTGTGGATCCGTTGGATCGTTGGTCGTTTTCTTGAATTTATTGAGAAGGTCGAACATGGTGTCCCTTCTTCGATCCATTGTGATCATCTGTTTCTTTGAATAGCCTTGGTGGCTTGAGTTTGAGTCATTGCACTCATGTATTATCCTCTGAGTCATCGTCACGGGTGATAACTAGATAGGGTGCGATGGGTATCCCCCATCCTCTTTCCATGCATGCAGCGGTTTCTACGTCGTTATGGCGGGGCCACTGGTTTCTCTCTAGAGGGAGGCCCAAATTATCTCAATGTTGATAAACGACACGACATTGAATGCACACAAGAGGTGCAAGGCGATGCACAGAGTAGGCAGGTACGAATATACCAAATCTATTGGGTAATCCGGCTGACGATTGACATCTTATCTCTGTACTCTGAGTCGGTCATCCTTGGAGTTGTCGCTTCTGAGTCGAGCCATGAACCCCAATTAAATGCAAAAGAAAGGAATGATTCTTAAAAGTGATACGAAGCCATATTAAGTAATGTAAAACAATGCTGGTTGATATGGCGCCCATATTTTCCTATATTATATAAAAATATTTTAGGGACTTTCGACGGTCGTCATAACCGTTAGCGGAAGTTTTCTGTAATTGGCATTCATACACCTGAGGTTGCTGAGCTTCATTAGCTCACGGTCATGTTTTTCTATTATAGGTATGTCCCCAACAGCACCTGAAGGCTCTTAGTGTGAGATTGCATGCATATATATGATCTCACGTACTTCGGATATTATAACAGATCAGATGTATATTGTGTTTAATGTAATAATCGATCTGCATTGCTTCTGCTTCAATGATGTAATTAAAACAGGTATTCGGGACTGTAAGCTATGAATTTGGCTACTGTTTATATTTTTCTTGACTTTTATACCCCTAAAACCCATTCGTTTTGTTTAGCCTTGTCACGGACCGGGTCCGTGAAAGCATAACGCGCACGTGTCTTCCGGCACTGTCGTTACGCCTAACGCCTCAACTAGACAAAAACTATACATCCTCACTTAGTCATAAGAATTAAGATAAGTTCACTTATACATCATTAGTTTAGAAACTTTTGATGCACTCAATCATAACTCAAAATATCATCTTCGTTGCGGAATTTATATCTTTTTCTAGAATTAGATTACCTTACGCACATAAGTTACATCTAGCATCAAAACTTAGATCATATTTTTCTCCAAGTCTTACTCCTGTAAAAAAAAAGAGAAGATGAAAGACACAAAAAAATAATTGTCGTGAGTTATAGAAGCTCAATAACGTGTCGGCATGAGAGAAGAAGTTAAGAAAAGAAAAAGGGATATGACCACTTATGACCACTTAGGTCTTTTGTACTAGCCCTCTGGAACTATCATACCAATCCGGTATTCATAATTATCATCTCAAAAACAAAATAAAGACAGATAATAGATACTCTCGGTATTATAATTGTGTCATTGACGAGAGTTATTCAATTTCAACTTATTAAGGTTTATTCATCTTAGCAAAAGGGACATCCCCGAAAGAAGATCGGCCAAATCGAAGCTTAGGGTATCATGCAATGAGTTTTTCTCATACCAAAATGACCTCACAGAGTCGATGAAAGAATATCACCACCAAGTCACTGTATAACACAAACGACAGACACACCGCTCTTTGTGTTTTATACCACGGAGTTATCTCATCAATTATGGATTTACACTTCTTTTACTCACTTATTCTCTTTATACCATTAATCAAGACATAACACAAACACACACATCATCTTTTCATGTCATACAACACTTACAGTCAGTATTTTATGTATGCAGGGATCACTTTGTGATTTGATCTGAAATTACACAGAAAGAGTTAGTAAACGAGCCTTATATCTATAGAAAGCCCTTGAAGTCTAATTTTCGGATCAATTTAAAAATCTAGATTTGGAGTTGTATGCAAGGATTTATGTTCTGATTAGTGAAATAAGATCAACTGTATGTTCTAGAAGGAAATATAAACTTAAATGAATAAACTACTATTATTGGTAAGGTTTCATAATGAAAATTTTAATTTTATGAAAAGATTATAGAGTCTATTTTATTTTAAATTTTATAAAATATTTTTTGGAGCTGTATATGAGAAGTTATAGATTTAAATGTGTCGAACGGTAATGTTGAAAAGAATTCAAAAATGAATCGTTTTGACCTCGAAATAACTCTAAATATTCACAAACACTTCTAATGATGATAAATACATAAAATCATCATCATGAACTATTGAAATAAATATTAAAAACTTTTCTCAAAGTTTGGCACTACCACATAATATTACTATGACGGTTTTTCAAGAAGTACGAATAAATATGCTTAACTCCATAAAGTGAATAATCATTCACAAGGGTGTGTCTTAATACGCGTATCCTATTATATTATAAGACTTAGAGACGCTGCTCGTTGTCACTTAAGGACGAGGCTGAACGTATTAGATTTATTGTGTATGGTGTTGCGTATTATTATACCGTGAATATAATAATATGCATTGCAATCTTTTGACGTAGTCACTAAATGTGACTATCGTAAAATACTGAGTACAAATATTGTGTGTTGTGTGCTAAATACTGAGTGTTGTGAAGTGTTGTTGTATTGTGTGTTTTATGCTTTGTTTGCTGGTATAATGAGGATGAATGTGTGAAAAAAAATATAAATCCATAATTGATGAGATAACTTCGTGGTATAAAACACAGAGAACGTTAAGTCTATCGTTTGTGTTATACAGTGGCTTGATGGTGACATTTTTTCATCGACCCTGAGACATCGTTTTGTATGAGGATATTTTTTTGCAGGAGACCCTAGGCCCCGATTTGACTGATCCCCTTTCGCGGACGTCCCTTTTGTTAAAGATGAAGAGAGCTTACTTATGAAATTGAATAATAATGTAAATTCCGCTGCAAAGGTGATATTCTGAGTTATGATTGAGTGCATCCAAAGTTTATAAACTAATGATGTATAAGAGAACTTAGCTTAATTTTTATTACTAAGTCAGGAAGTATAATTTTTGCCTAACTGAGGCGTTGAGCCCAGCGGTAGGGACGTCATATGTATCATTAATAAGTAATGAAAAATCGAGACGTTACACGTTTAAATATACAACTTCTCGTATACACCTTCAAAAATTATTTCGTAAAATTATACATAAATTAAACTCTATAATATTTTCATAGAATCAGAGTTTTCATTATGAAACCTTACCAGTAATAACAGTTTATTCGTTCAAGTTTATATCTTCTGTTAGATCAGACAATTTGATCTTGCTTCATTAATCAGTTCATAAATCATTGCATACAATTTCAAATCTAATTTTTTAAACTGGTCTGGAAAGTAGGCTTCAAGACTTTTTATTGATATAAGGCTAGTTTCCTAACTCTTTGTGTAATTTCAGATCAAGTTATAAAATAATCCCTGTAACGAGTTTGTATAGATTAGCGTATGCGCATGTTTTGATTTATATCTTAAGATTCACAACTCCAAATTATGATCTATCAACTTTATCAGAAATTAGACATGTGAGAATTCAACATATATTAAAATCAAAATTTATCATAGAGCATATGATTTTTTTACAAAATTTTTAAATAAGATGATCACCTTCTCTTATTAATGGTGAAAGATCCTCGTCACCTTGTAACCCTATCTTCTCCTCTTCTCCTCAAACTCTCTTTCTTTTCTTCTCTTGCATAACAATGAATGTTTTTATGTTTGTAAGAATTTTTTCAAGGAGAAGAGAACTTGTATTTATAAAAAAAATAAATCAATTAAAATAGTTTTAATAGATAATTAGTGTGTATTTAGTGGATAATTAATTTAATTTAGGTGAAATACAAATTGACATAAAGAAAAAATAAGTATTAAAATTAGGTTTTGGTTATTTTTGTATAAATATGATATTTTTATATAAAAACCATATTTTCCTGTATTTTGCATATCAGGGTTGTATTTCATTCATATTTTGCATTCTTTTCTTATTATATCGTCAAAAAAGTCATTTAATTTCGCAAAATAAATTATAACGTACGATTATTTACTATTCACGTTCATTATCATAAACTAAATTTTACGAAATTTTTCGGATTCTTACCTTTTTTATCATGATTTTTTACAAATGAATTTTATTACTGCATTGTATAAATTACAATATTCATTACTATACTGTTTTTGTTATTATTTGAGAAAATAAATTATCTTAAATTTGTCGAATCTTTACCGTATCACTTTTTCATAAATAAGTTATAAAAAGGGAAGAACGGATATATTCATGATACACAAGTTTAGATGTCTCTAGATAAAATTAACGGTCAATATTAAAAAATGATTGTGGATATGTTTGAGAATATAGATCGACTTATGTTAGCGGACCTATAAATAATTACACTTTCATCAAAGATATATCTTCATGTTTTAATCTCAATTATTGATTTTAATTATATATTTATAAATTTTGATGTGTCATGACATACATTCATCAAATCCCATAAAAATAACACCCATAACTAATTTACCGAAACTAAAACCCAAAATAATTCTTCAAGTTGAACCGACGAAGGAAGGCAAACATCACTCTTCTCCGCCTTCGCCGGCGCTTCCCTCCATGGCCGGATTTGCCCGATAGCCCCCATTCTCCGCCGTCGCGGCCTCGCAATGTGGAGAACTCTGAATTTCACCGCAAAGCTCTCAGTCTACACACTCACGGCCGCGGGCGCCGGCGCCGGCGCAGTTTCGCTCACCGGCGATCACTTTCAGTATCCCTCCAATCTTGCCGACGAAGCTAGGGTTGGACTCAACGGCCTCGTTCGCTCCTCTCGCGCCGTTTTCACTGTACAATTCTCTGTCTCTCACTCGCAAATATGAATATTGTTGTGGATCAAGGGAACTATTGGTGATCTGTTTTGTTATTGTTTGTTTAGATTGCGGCTAATGTGGTGGATTACAAGTATTCGCTGTATGGATTGGTCGAGGACTCTGATGAGTATCGACGGGAATCATCGGAGTGTTGACACATTGTGTTTCATTTTATAACAAAAAATGCTGCTGATACCTAGAATTGGTGAATGTGAATATGTGATGATTGCTTGTGAAGAACGAGTTTCTAGTTGAATAGGCGCAAACAAAGAAAGAGGAAATTATAATATTCGTCTTGTTCGGGGATTTTGGTAGGCAACAAGCGTGTCTGATTTGTAAATGTGCTCATTTTCTCAGAAGGGGTTTTGACAAATATGTCAACAAAGTTGGAGGTGTTATTCGGTGGTTTGCACACGATCATATAATTGCAATCCCCAGAAACTGTTGGCACAGGTCACTTGAGCATTCTTTTCGTTGCCTGCCAAACTGGTTAACCAACCATTTAAGCAACAACAATGCCATGTTTTTGTGAAACATGAAGTCAAGACATGGTATTCTGCGACCTCTGCTGCAACTCTTCTGTTCTCTAAGTGACAAGTGTAACAGACAATTAGTTGTTTGCTGCTGTATGTGTAGGACAAGTATTGAACACCTCGAGTTGTAATGGACAATAAGTAGAAAGCCTCATTCCCACTCTTGAGGTTCCAGGGTCGAGTGGTTAGGTTAAGTAACACATGTAGTTCATCTTTTAGAGTTTCTCGTGGAAGTCTCAGCTCTCGAAGAAATAATAGAAGGGCAGGTGACTTTGAATGAAAATATGGCTTTCCACTGCTGAGAACAGAAAGAGCTTTTGTTCTGTATGGCTCCCATATTTCTCCTAAAGGCGGTGGGATTCTTGGAAGTATATCTACTTGGTCATCTTTTCAAGATCATTTCATTCTTACGGTTGAACGAGTAATCAAAACTTGCCGAGTCTTATTCTATGTATCCTATGGAAGATGGCCTCTATGCATTGAAATCGCAAACATTGGTCTTGTATTAATGTAGGTTTAGTGCTGTAGAGTGAGTACTAATCATGCCCATGCTTTAACATTCTATTCATGTTTCTTATTGACATGGAATATTTGGGTTTCTTAATTCTTAAAGAAATTGCTTTAACAACTTTCTATTGCGATTGCACTTATTATCACAAAGTGCAATAAAACTTGTTGATGTATTCAGTCTAGGTTCATCTGTGGTCAGCTAAAAGAGTGCTTGAGTTATGTGAAACCAATAAGGGGTTTTATGTGAAAGCTGGACAGTTTGTTGCTGCTCTGAGGCAGGTGCCAAAAGAGTATTCTTCTACCCTCTCCTCATTACAAGATCAGTTTGTTAGTTTATTATCCTTTTCTGATTAGGTTCATAATTATATTCCATGGTTTGCAAACCAGAGTTCCATTGGTGCCTTGTTTTTTAACTTCTGGTTGCTTGTTCCTTAGGCAGTTCCTTGTCCTTTCAAATTTATTAGAGAAGTGCTCACAAGTAACCTGAAGAAAGACCTTGACGAAATGTAAGTTTTTTCCAGGGAAACAAAAATTTTTGCTTCAGTTTCTATAAGTTTCTTTTGTGCTGCGACTAAATTTTTCTTGTTGTAACTAGACCTGAGCCACAAGAGCATTAGGGGTAGAAATGCAGTAACTAATAAGCATCTACTTCCTCTGTCCCATTCAAATTGCGACATTGCATAATAACTACAGTGTTTAACTTTTATGTTGAGGATTAATTTGTCTTGATAACGTAACAAAATTTCTCTCTGGCCCATGGTTCAAGCACACAATTTAAACTATCATTAGTGTTGCACGATAAATTTACGTTAATTATGTTTGATTATCCCGCAGACGATTCGTAACACGATTAATTTTATTGTCCACGTGTACAAATGTTGCAATGTGAATGGGACGAAGGGAGTATCTTTATATGCCTAGCTGGGAATCGATTGCTATGGCACTGGGCTACATCTATTCCCCATCGATTCCTTTTATCCATTGGCTAATAACAGCATCATTATCAACTAGGTACTTTTTCGCTTAGTTTCATCATAGAAACTGTTTTAAAAATGTCTGTGTTTGATGTCCCATGTACAATTAGCAGTTTGCTACTTAACAATTGTGGAGGAAAAGTGTGCTATGTTGATTGAGGCAAGGCAAGTGGTGTCGCCTCTGAAAATGCTATTCCTGCTGTGCATCTTACTTCAGGAAGCTGCTACAAGTTGATGTGATACATGGTTATGGGTATAGGGCTTGTTCTAGAGAATACTCTCCTGACTCTGAGGCCTTTGCTGAGTTTGCTCGCTGTTCGCAACCAGCTATAATAATAGCCTGTATTTTTATTGCATTTCCAAGTTCTCTTCTTTTCTCCGAGTCTTCAACTGATTGTTAGAGACTCCAAGTAAACTTGTGTGCTGACAAACATGAAAAAATTTACTGCATTGTGTGAATTTTTTATTTTTGCAACTTGGAACATTATGTTTTTGGATTATATGTTTCTTCTGAACGTACTCTTAGCCTAGTTGCCTTCTAATACGTCATCTACAAGATCTATACAATTGCAGATTCATCTCTTTTGATGAAGAGCCCATTGCTGCAGCATCTATTGCTCAAGTCCACCACGCGGTGTTGCAAAATCACGAGGAAGTTACTGTTAAGGTAGGTTTAGTGAACTGAATACATCCATCACCATCACCTTTACACCTTGTGTTTTGCTCTGAAGAAAGGTAGTCATGAACAGCATGAAACTGAGTCGAAAAATTAAATACTGAGTTCTTCTATATATGAGTCCTTGTGCCTTTGATCTTCACTTTTTTTTTCTTTTTTTTTTCTAGACCAGGATTTCCATCTTGACTTCCTTTTTAGGCTTGAATATGGTGTGGTCTCTGCTCATTGTTCATATAGCACCACGTAAAGTGGCTGGTTCTTATGTGGTTTTGGTAATTGTAATTGTTGAGTCTTGACTGGAAAGATGTTCGATTGTCAACAGGTGCAGTACCCTGGGTTGAAGCAATTGATGCGAGTGGATATAGCAACCATGTCTTTCCTCTCGAAAGCTGTTACTTTGGTGTGTACAGGTTACTTCACAGATTAATACTAGTTATTTCTATGTTGTCAATGTCATATGTGGCTTTTACTTCACATGTGCATGCAGTAGAGCCTTATCGTTCGATCAAGCATCACATGTACCAGCCTTATCGTTCGATCAAGCGTCACATGTACCGTGTACATCATACGCTATATATTGTGCTGCTAGGTCACTTATTTTTGTCTCTCTATTTGAAATTGCCATTTGGCATGCAGCATGCATACCTGTGAACACACTAAATTATTGTTCAATGTACATTCCTGTGAACACATTTGCAATGTTCGTTAAGTTCATTGTTATTGTCTGGGGACAGCAAATTGTGCTGTGTTGGAGTTGTGTTCACTCTAATGGTTAGATATAGCCTATGCTTATGACACCAAAACTGGCCAACCAAAAAAGGCCATTTTTCCATGTTTCCTTGAAAAGCCCTGTGGCATGATGATTAGACAACCCAGACAAAGTATGAGACTGTTGTGGTGTGGATACAATTTACTCCTTTCCGCCATCGTCCAGAGCTGTCATAGTGTGAAACTATGGATATATGCAGTTATCTAAGTGGTTTACTGTATCCTCCGGCTGTTTCATCTCTTTTTTGTTCTTCCTACGCTTGTCTTCTCTCGTCTTCTTTTTTTAATAAATGAACCATTGCTTTTCTTAATCAGTTTTTTCCACCCTTTTTGCAGTTATTTCCCGATTATAGGTTTGGATGGATACTGTCTGCATTTAAGGATGCTATTGCTATGGAACTTGGTAAGATTCTTGAAATCTACTCATTAAACGAAAACAAAGTACACTTGAACTCCGACATTCTCGCGTAATGTGAAAGTTATGATTCCTACATTCTGTTTAATTGATTTTTTCTTGCTTGTAAGCGCCTAATGCCTTGAAAGGCAGCTCATACTTCTTGTTTTTTCTCTTCTCGGCCTAAGGTAAGGGGCCATTGCTTTCCTTAACTTCATTGAAATCTCCATGCTTTTGTAGGAAAAAGGTATGTACCTATGCCCCGTAAGGCTTGTGGAACTTAATGTGTTGTTTCTCTCTAATTGTATTCGACTTTGGATGTCTGATGTGCTGATTTCCTGACTAATTATTTGAGTGCCTCTTGCTTCAACAAACTATGTGTTGTCAATGGATAATGGCTCTTAGTTCCTCATTGAAGATAAAGGATTTTAAACTCTCTCTTTATTCTATTGGTTTTGGCTCAATGGTCCAAAGCTTTGAATTACAGTGTTGAACCTCTTTAGTCTTTACCTCTTTCGGTCTTTTCTCTGGCGTGTTGAATGAGGGTATCAGCAGAATCCCATTATCTCCACCCATCTTGAGCTCTCCCATAAGCATGATTTGAAATTGTAATGGCTAGGGGAAGTTAGTGGTGCGTGGAACAACTTTGAGCAGAGAACTCACCATCTCCTGCATACAAAATGCCGTTTTATTGCAGGAGACCACATGCCTTTTATGTTTCTTTAGATGCATATAGAAACTTGTATGAAGCATAGTTTGTGAAGGGAGCTGAGAGCTTATGTTAATCAGTTTAAGAAACGGTAGTAGGTGTTTAGGCTCTGTTTGCAATTGAATGAAGATGCTCTGCCTTTCTAGTTCCTGCTGAAGCATATGCTATTGTTCATGAGAACTTTCTATTTTATTTATTTTTGGTAAGTCTCTACTTTTCCTGATTTTTCATCTATTCTGTGATCATTTATATGCAATGAGGATCTGCTTGGTCTAAAACATCGTTTGCTTTTATATGACTAAAGATTTCATTCAGTGTCCATTCTCAACTTGTCCTTTTCTTTCATCTATACTGTGACCATTTGTCTCCAAGAGGATCTGCTTGGTCTCAAGTGTCGTTTTCTTTTTTTATAAAGATTTCATTCAGGAAGCAAGAAATTCAGAGAGGACTGCTAAAAACTTTGGGACAAATAAAAGGGTCAAAGTTCCTCGAGTGCTGTGGGTACTGCTTCACAACTATTTTGCTATATCAGTTTGTTCGTTGCTTAAAATGTCTTCCTACTTTAATTCTGATGCCTGTTTGTGCTGAAATGGATTTTCCGTTCATTATCAGCATGTTTTCACGGTGCAATTGAACCTGGCATTGTAATGACATGTTCAGGATTGGACAACGGAGCAGGTTTTGTCCATGCAGTTTTGCACTGGAAATAAGGTATTCGCTGATTAACTTTGACCATATAACTTGTATTGGTTGAAATACCTGGTATATGTTCCAACTTGCAACTCTCATCAATCATTGTAACTTGTAGATGATCATTACCGGCCTGGGGAACCTTCTTGTTGTTGCTTCTGTTTTAGAACAATAGGTGTTTGCCATACTTCCTCTGTTCTCTTGTATATATGGTCACACCGCACGTCCCATGTGAATGTAGGGTAAATAACTTGCTGATATGATATAGGGTAGTCCAGTCCACAGCTATAAACTAGCATGGAAACTAAATTAACCCTTAATTCCCATTAAAAGATAAACAAGTAATTTCAAATGATTTTGTCTTTCATAAGAATCTTCTATGTTAGATAGATGATGTGGAGTACTTGAAGAAAGCAGGAGTAGATCCAATACAGGTGTGTTCTCTTCGAAATCATATATGATTTTCTGTGGAGGAGTACATTGTGATTCCCTAAATGTGATTAAAGGAGTAGACTCTGCCTTAGAACTTTTGATGGAATGATCCTTACAAGTGCTTCACAGGTTGCGAAGCTGCTATCAGAAGTCTTTGCAAGTATGGTATTTATTCATGGCTTTGTGCATGGAGATCCACATCCTGGTAACGTAATGATTTCTCTAGAACCTAAGCAAGGATTTACTATAGGTGGGTGATACCTCGGTTATGTACAATTGAAAATGAGCATTACTCGTCCAGCCAATCTTCACTTTTAATGATATCATTTCTTGGTGGTTAAATTTCCTAGTTCTTCTAGACCATGGTATATACAAAGAACTGGATGAAGACCTCCAGCTGGACTACTGTCAGCTATGGAGGGCCCTAATTCTTCGCAACGTGAATGAGATACAGCAAGTGGGTGAACGGTTTGGTATTGGCAAGTATTTCAGATATTTACCTCTTATCTTCACTGGGACAACTATCGACAGGTAAGGCCTTTTCTCTACTTGATTCTCTTCCACTACTCGATAGTTGGAATATGATCTCCTAGTACCACTACTGCCTTCCTCTTCCTTCATGTACTTGATTCTTTTTAAACATTGCTGTGTCGATATTTGTACAATCTACATGTTGAAAGCGTAACTCTAGAAAAAGCTCAAATTGATGCTAGAGAACCAACAATGTTGGCACTCTTTCTGACATGAATCCCTCACGTACAGGCCGTGCTCAAAGTATGTAAAAGCACTTCAACTCCAGCAGGGCTGCATAATTTTCAAGGATGAGTTTCTTATTGCAAGCTGAGCCCCCTATGCTCGTTAGACTCTTGAACTGCTCCAATGGTTATGTTAGTTACATCTTTTAGCGAATGTTTTTAGCTTGTGTGCTCTCTTATCTACTCCTTACAGTAAATCAGCTCTTGGAAAAGGGATGTCCACTGAAGAGCGACAAATGGTAAAGCAGGAGCTCAAGTCCTTGAAGATGGAGGACTTTTCTTCATTCATGGAATCTCTACCACCTGATTTGCTGACTATACTGCACACAGAGTACGTTCAGAATAATGCTTTTTCGGACACAGTTAAAGCGAAAACCTACTCTGACATTCTTCGTGTCGCTGTTATGTGGTTCAGTGAACTGCTAAGATCCATCCTGTGCAAGTTGGGAGCTCCCAGACATATCAGGCTTCTAGCCTATTCAAAGTTTGCTGTTGATGGTCTTTCCACGAGAAGAACGGCTGGATCTGGTAAAAGATCTCTGTCTCTGGTTTTACTTTTGGGAATGAATCTTGTAAAACATATACCTGAGTTTTCCCGTGCCAGAAACAAATCCTCTAAGCAGCAAAAGAAGGGAATGAAATGAATTTTCCTCTATGTCGTATTTGTGATTGGAGATTTGTCAAAAACCCTTTTTAAAGTTCCAATACTCCCAATAATTACTAATATCTTTGGAACACTTCACTCACAATTCAGGCATCAACTCACACATTTCCCAGGCAATACTGCATTGTTCGGATTTGCATGACTGACATCAAAATCATATGCAGAAATGCAGAATTGTTTAGATGTTAAAACTCTACACTATACTAAGTAAAATGTGAAGACAACACAAGTTTGCATCATCAATAATAAAAATTTATATAGTGCTGGGAGGGATAATGTATGCACGAGTCATTGTGGAGTTGGATTTTAAATTAAAGAAAACTTTGCAAGGAATTTTGGAATAAGTATATACCTTTCGTAGTTTTGACTGAAAATTTTCATTGCTTGCTACCTTCTCCTTTTTACTATACTCTGATCGTCTATTTCTACTTCCCCTTATCTTTCACGTGCATTCGCACCTGACCTCATTGAATCGATATTGTAGGTTTGTCGCCCAAAACTTCTTTCTCGAGGTTGAAGTTAAGTCTAGATTATTGTCATCTGAGGTGTCTTCTGGGCAAGAAAGATGGATTCATATGTTAACTGGATTCATTTTCTATGACTTGCTTAATGTTTTTTGAGAATTGTTGTGTAATTTTATCGGCTGCAGGTTTTCTGGAGTTGGTTTATCTAATGGAGGACGTGAAGCATATAGTCGTCGGAAAACTAAAGCACCTATTTCTTCGCACTGCCAGGTTACTGCATCTGTTCTCATGATAGAAGATGAAAATTCATTGTCTTTTGCGTTAGAAACAATTCGAAGTGCTGATTCTTGTACGCTAAGGCCAATATCTTTACATCGCCTAGCGCTTGAAGACGGCGTAATCTCAAATACAGTGTTATCATAAATACTAGTACTATGCTGTTCCTGTAAACAACTGTCTCTATATAGAGGATCTGGCGTCATTGTTTTTTTACGTTCATTTTTTTCTCATCAACATCGAAGAAGAAATCGCTTTTTCAGAAAATCTTCTTTGAAACTCGTTTTTTGAGAAAGCGATTTCTTCAATAAAAATTAAACTTATTTTCTGTAAAAACGACTTCTTCTTCGACGTTGATGAGGAAAAAATGAACTTCGAAAAAATGTATCCAGGATCTGGTGCTTTGAGTTCAAGCATTTTGTTGCCACTCGGATAATATCGCATTCGAATGTATACTGTGAATTTTATCCTCTTGAATTGTAGATTATGCAAGAAGCGGTGCACATGAATTTCCTGTGTGTTCTCAAGTGCTCAGGAATCGTTTTTGTCCCTGAATTTGTCGCATGGTGTAAGTGACCAACTCGGCATTAAAATATTGGATCGATTGCTACATGTGCGATATCTTTGGTTTATGATGTGTAGTTCTTAATCTAGTATTTCTCCTCCTACAATTTTTCGAGTCAACGAAGGTGCCGGTTGTTGAGTCAACGAAGGTGACCGATGGTATGTGTCAAAGGGGAGATGTGTAAACTTAATCAAATCATCCGATTTTTTTAATAAATTTTAATTATAATTTATTTGAGATGAAAAAAGATGTGTGCCGCTACAATTTTTTCGAGTGAACGAAGGCGCCGATGGTTGAGTCAACGAACCCAACAGAAGATTGGAACAGTAATCTAATCTGCTTTTGCATTTCTTTTCTCCACTGAAGACTTTTTTTAAAAGGATATATTGTCTGAATAAATCATCTACCCTAGAGTGGTAGTGACTTCACATTATGCATAGAGAAATAATGTAGTGTGAACATGACTAAAGGAGTATTTTTTTTTGGGACGAAATAACCCATTAAAAAATTGGAAGGCGATGACGATAGTCTTGAAATTATGGGAAAAATATACTTAATTTTTTTGGATTTTCATTGATTTATACATTATTTTTTAAATTTTGGATATATATATATATATATAATCCCTTGAATTTTGAAAATAAGAGACAATGTGTGACAATTTTGAGGGGTTAAGTGTCCAATAATACAGAATACAGAGGAATATTTGTATAATTCAAAAGTATGAGGGATTAAATATCCCCTAGCTAAAATACAGAAGGGTTAGTGTAGTTTTTTTTGAAATTATTATATAAATAGATAAATACATGAAAAATTTAGGAAATATAAGATTAATATTTGGATATATCCTAACAATATATAATTTATATGATAGTAACTAACTCCACTTTTCCATACATAAAACATGAAAGGGAAGGCCACAGTGAAAAATCACAAACAATAAGATTTTGAACATTGGGAATGACATCATCTTATAAGATAGTACTCTGATTCCATTCGTCCCATGTATTATATGGCATATCTGTATTTCGTATTATTTGATGGGGATCGATTTCTATCTTTACATATGTAAAGACCAAAATGACAAACTAACTACTCCTTTTGTCGGAGAAAAATTATAATGTTGTATCATAGTTACATTATTTAATACGTATTTGAGTAATTTCGTTATTCGTCTTAATGACGTAAGAAAATTATGTCACTTAGATGAATCATTAGTATTTCATGATAATTTGGATCGTTCCACTGATGACTCATAACATAAGCGTTTTTATTGCTTACACTGGTCAATTTTTGGACGAACGGAGGGAAGCACTTGTATTAGAATCTCTATTTTCTCTCTCTCTATTTTTCACCTCATTATGCATAACGTTACAGTAAATTAACGTACAAATATAAAAAATATTATAATAATATACTCACTCCGTCCCATAATTTTTGAAACAATAAAAAAAACATTAAATTGACTCAGGATAAAAGTTCATAACTTAATCTACCATTAGTGTCCCATAATAATTTTATAAAAAATAATATTTGATCGTACTAAATTACATCTTGAGATACTTGTCGTTGTAAAATAAGTGGGACGAAGATAGTAATAATTTGATCAAATTTCTCTATCTCACACTATGATTTTTATTTTTATTTTCATGACGAGGGTATTCGGGTTAGCTCGCGAAGGCGCCCCCATCAGTATCGGTTAAACCTTTGATCGAAGTAAAAGGACGTGGCCCATCCGGACACTGGCAAGACGCCCCCACCAGTATCGGTTAAACCTTTGATCGAAGTCAAAGGACGTGGCCCACATAAATTTTGAGACTAGTGGGATTCGAACCCAAGACTTTTAAGAAAAAGGTTGAGTCGAACACCACTAAACCAACTCAGGTTGGTTACACTATGATTTTAATATTATCTTTGTGTCATAATTCTTCCAACACTTACGTATTTTGTATTATTCTATACGTAAGAATACAAATCTCATTTTTATCAAATCACGTTTGATCGTCGCGCAATATATATTAGGTTGAAGTATGTAACTTATATAATTATTAATATTTCACGATAAATTTATAAAATAATACGTTTGATCGTTGTTGTATACGTATCAAACTTTATATCGACAAATATATCAGATCAAACAAAAAAAATAATAAACAATAATAAAAAATAACTCTGGAATGGAGAAAATAATAAACAGTAATAAAAAGTAATAGAAAGATAAAACGCATAATTCTCAGAGTGTCGTCATCATCTATTCATCTACGAAGTGAGGAAAACAGAAACGGAAAAAACACTGCAACGAGCTAGAGATGATGAAATGCGAATAATAATCTCCGCATTGTATTTTTTCTCTCCCCTAGGGTTTCTCATCCCATGCGTTTCCTAATCGAATTCTCACCATAACTACCCAATCCTAGGGCGCATGTGAGTTTCCCCATTTCGATTCCGTGTTTACCCTTTTGATTTCGATGCTGATTTGATCTTGAATTAGAGGGGATTTGAATTGGAGGGAAGGGGAGAGTGGATTTGGGATTGAATTATGTTCTGGGTTGGGTTTTGATTGGGCGTTGATTGATTTGGGTTTGATTGATTGTTCTCCGGTTCTTATCATAAGTCTAGAAATAGAAATGATTTGGGGTTTGGGGTTTGAATAAATTTGTTGGATTGGGGATTTGGATGTGGAGAAATGATTGGGATTTGGGTTGTGTTGTGGTTTCTGGGTTTGGTGGATCAAGGTTCAAGAATGTTTGTTTTGATGTGGGTTTTTGTATTAGAGAATCGAAGATTGTTAGTTTTCATTTGGGTGTCCTATTGTTTTCTAGGACTGATCTTGTTTGGTTTGAGGGATTGACAATGGAGAATGAATCCGATGAGAATTTTAAACAATATTCAGGGTGTAGCTCTCTTTCCTTGAACTGTTAGAATCGGCCCTAGGTTTCGGGGGTTCGTATGGCTAAATGAGGAAATGATTGTATTGTGTTCTTGTTGTTCTGAGTTTGATGAGATCCTCAATCAAATCGATTTGAGTGTGGAGTAGTAATGGAATCATGTTGGGTTCTATTTTTTGTTTTGGATATTCGAAGTGTTGGGTTCTATTTTTTGTTTTGGATATTCAAAGTCCGTTAGTGTTCATTGTGGTTGCGGCAATTGTTGTATGCTATCTTATTTGAGGGTTAGAGTTATTGAATATTGAGTTGAAGCCAACGAGTTGTCAGTTCTTAATGGAAAACAATTCTTTTGAAGGAGTAGTATAAAGTTGGCTAGATCTTTTAAGATCCAAATTTAAGATTCAGCTTCGCTGTGACTTTGGTCATAAGCTGAAATTTATATGGTATTCAATAGCTCGGTTTGCATGATTGCGTACGTTATGATAGTGTCTGAGCCCCCCCTTGACAACTGTTAAACTAAAGTTATACTAGGCTGTAGTTCCATGCCTTGGTAATTGTTTAATCTGCTTGATGTTGTGGTCTTTCTTGTGGAGGCATGATTTCTTAAATTAGAATGTATTGACTAATATGCCTGGTTGAACCTTGGGGTGCAGGAAACTTCTTGAATTGAGGATATTTCATGTGGTCTTTCGTGTGGAGGCATGATCTAGAATACTTGATTGGTGTTTCTTCTTGAGTTTGAGGATACTTCTGGCAACTTTTAGGCTTCATCAGACACCATATTTGTTCAGGTGTTATTCAGGGTTGCCTCTTTTCGCTATTGACATCTTCTGAGACCAATCCCCTTCCATGTCACGATCTCCATTATTACGCTATTTTACTGGTCCTGGCCGTGAACAAGTACATTCTGTTGATCCAATCCATGAGCCTCCAGCTGAACTCACCGGAGTTGAAAAGTTTCAAACAGATGTTTCTAACCGATTTCATGATCTTGCTTCGGCGGATGATGATGAACTTCTTTCCCTTGGTTGGAAAAGAAAACTTTTGGATGC
>JAOVYX010016788.1:0-23737 GCA_035668315.1 Drosera spatulata
GTCTTCAGTTATTATGGTCTATTAACTTGTAAAAAGATATCCTGTATATCAAGCAGCAGGAATTGTTGGGTTCCTTTGGATGTTTGGAACTCTTATCGTAGACATGGGTATAGATGCAATATCCTCATACTAATCCGCTGTCGGCTGTATAAAATGTTCAAGTTAGGATTCAAGCATGAGGTTTGTTGGGTATTGTGTGCCTTTGATCCAGAAGTATTAAGATATTGAAAATAAGGATGTAATTGTTGAGCTTGTCAACTACTTCACGTTCGCGACAGACGTGTTCTACGCGGATCTAGTACGGGGGTTCTGTGGATAGACTCACACATAAGGGAAGGTTGTTGAGGATATATATGAGTAGGTTTACCCACATCGATCATGGAGAAAAATATAGAATAGAATATATATATCTGAAATACCAATAATCTATCAGCTTAAACTTTTAGGTTAACAGTTGGGCTCAGTTTACATGTGCATTTTACTCAGATCCGATTAGGGCGTGGTTTACTCCCTTGGGCTCTCTCCCGAATCGTATCAGTAATATCTTCAAGTAAGTAAAACCTTCTTATGGTTATGAAATTTTACTTCTACGGTCAAAGAAAACTCCAGTTTTCAGTTGGTTTGGATCCTTATTTTGGCCTCTATGTACTTCTCTTAATTCCTTTTATGCAAGTCTCGTCACAAAGATGTACGTTTGAAGGTACCTAATAAGAGTTGCAAATATCTGGAGTCTCAGTTGTTTTATTGCGATTCCTATGTGTTTAGGTTCTGGAAATCAGCCAGAATGCTGGATATCCATGTTTGTGTACTAGTTCATACAGTATCTTTTTTCAAGTGATTGACGAGCTTTATTTTTTCCTTTTTTTATTTTTCCCCAGGGCAAGGATTTGCAACAGGTAAAGTCAATCTAGGGGAACTAGAAGTGATTCAAATAGCAAGTTTCAACTTCATCTGGGCGAGTAACAGGACAAATGGCATCGGATTCTACAAGCCCGTAGGCATCCCTGACGGGTTCTTCAGCTTCGGCCACTATTGCCAACAGATAGATCGAGCTTTATTGGGCTTTGTTCTTGTTGCTAGAGAGCTGGTTTCACCAAAAGCAGGAACTTCTGAATCGACTCCGGCTCTTCATAGTCCCCTTGACTATACCTTAATCTGGAGTTCTAATGATGGTGGAGAGGACTTTTTTGATCAACCAGGTTACTTTTGGAAGGCTGAAACTCCTAAGGGCTACACGGCCCTTGGCTTTGTCGTAACAAATAAACCCGAAAAACCCAACTTGGAAGAGGTCAAATGCATAAGAGCTGATCTAACAGATCAATGCGAAATTTGTGGATTACTTCTCGATACGAGTTCCAATCCCTTAAAGCTCCCGTTCAGAGTCTGGATGACTAGACCATCTCACCGTGGCATTTCAGGAAAAGGCATCCCCGTTGGAACCTTCTTTTGTAGCAGCACTAGGAGCCTTGTAGAGGGCTTGCAGATTGAGTGTTTGAAGAACTTCGATCCTGTTTTCCAGGCAATGCCTAATCTGGGACAAGTCCATTCTCTTATTCACCACTATGGCCCTACTGTTTACTTACTTCCATCCTTCAGAAACTTATTTGCCGTCTTCTGTCGCATGGTTTTTCAAAAATGGGGCGCTTCTTTGTAAAGAAGGGGAGACGCTTGGCGAAGCCATCAGTATCACAGGATCGAACCTGCCTGCTGGTGGTACGAACGATGGGAAGTTCTGGATCGACTTACCAAACGATGACCGTAGAGAGATCATAAAGCGTGGAGACTTGGATAGTGCAGAGCTGTATGTACATATTAAGCCGGCTCTAGGTGGCACTTTTGTTGACATAGCAGTGTGGATTTTTTCTCCATTCAATGGCCCTGCGACCCTCAAGGTGGGACTCATGAACTACGCCCTCAAAAGGGTAGGGGAGCACGTCGGTGATTGGGAGCATTTCACTCTCCGTATCAGCAACTTTAGCGGCGAACTTCACAGCATATATTTCTCACAGCACAGCGGAGGCCAATGGGTGAATGCCTGTGACTTGGAATACGCCGACGGCAATAAAGCAGCCATTTACGCTTCTAGGAATGGCCATGCCTGCTATCCTTGTCCTGGTACATACATACAGGGGTCTGAAACACTTGGGATAGGGGTGAGAAACGACTGTGCTAAGAGCAAGTTTTTCATAGATTCAAGCGTTTGTTATCAGATTATTGCTGCTGAATATCTTGGCGAGTCAGTTGTTGAGCCGCATTGGTTGCAGTACATGAGAGAATGGGGGCCAACTATTGCATACGATACCAGGAGAGAACAGGAAAGGCTAATTCGGTCCCTTCCACGGTTCGTAAAATCTTCGGTTCAAAATGTTCTTAACAAGCTTCCTGTCGAAATATATGGTGAAGAAGGACCCACTGGGCCGAAAGAAAAGAACAACTGGTTTGGGGACGAGCGATGGTAAACTGGCCTTGCTGCTTCACTTATCATCTTGATTTATGTTTTTTGGTTGCCCATAATGAAAAGAAAGATTTGATTGAGGTTGTAATGTAGAAATCTACTTACTGTAACTCCTGATATATATATATATATAGATAGATAGATTATTTTCAGCGTGACACAATAAAATGAATGCTATTGATATGTCAACTGCTGAAAGAAAGTTTTGTTGTAAACACCATGTTTCGTTGCTCATCCATTTAGCATTTTCAAATTTCATCCCTTATTTCTTGATTGTCTCAAAAAACTTCATTGGACAAAAAGATCACGAAGACATATATGGTGATGCCTTCGTGATCATCTGTCGATTCAAAATGAACTAATTATGTTGAGTGCATGCTCCATTTAGTGTGAATGTGATGAATCCTTGGTAATTTTAGAGTTGTTTAATCATACAAAGGTGAAACATCTGGTTCATTTGTGAAGAAGCTGAAGCCAATTACATGACTTACGTGAAATGTGTCAGAGTTCAGTTAAAAATTAAATCAACTATACTTTCTTTGTTTTCCTTGGCGCCAGCCTCATGGTGCCACCACGAACCTGTACTAGTTTCTGATTTCTCCTGCACCACAACACCTGCACTCCAATGCTTCGGAGTTCGGACAGTCCTTTAAGGTGCTTAATGTTATCTGTCTTGTAACATTCCGTCTTCGACACGAATTCGAACCATTCCTCAGCATCGCAGATTAGTCCCTGCACGTAATAAAACCAACCGCGGAGTGAGCAAACATTTCTCAACATGACATCTCCTTTCTGTGATTGTCCAACCCAAAGTTTGGGGTGAACAGTAATTATATATACTTCAAACAGAACATACTCCAGATAGCATTACAAGAGTTCGAAGCTGAATATTCACCATTTGTTCATTTCTCAGCATGACTTCTTGGGTTATATCCTGGACACATTAGTTTATTTGGATCCGAAGTAGTGCGACGTACCTACATATAAGAACCGAAATGCCAAAAAACTTGCATATTCATAACAGCTACTCTCTTTTCCTTCTGAGCAGAAGAGAAATGGTTAAATGCTCGGGTGATCCAACAGCCAAGAACTCAAATGTGACGTGTGTGAGCTCATCATACAAGGGCTCCACGATTTGTTGTCCAAAATGATACACAATCACAGACTCTGTGTATGACCTGATAATATTAGCTAGTTTTCCTGCCCCTGACCAACTTTCTTCTATTTCATCTGCAACATGTTGCACTACTGTCTCCATATGCTCCATTCTGAAGGATCCTTCTCTTTCGACAATATTGCTAATTTCTTCCTCGGATGCACCATAGAATGGGAAATTGAACGAGTCAACTTTCTCTTCCTCGACTATCCTCTGCAGAACCAGACAATCAGTAGTCAATAGAAAAGCTCATGACAGAATCAATACAGATAATAGGATTCACAGTTCAATTCACTGATTTAACAACTAATGTCTGATGTCTGTTTTATGAGCATTCTCGGGAGCCCATTTTAAACAATGTCTAAACATTCGTTGATGCTTGTAATCAAATTCAGTTTATAGAGATTAAGGGTCATTATTATGGCTCCACTCTGCCTAAACACCAGCAAAGTTTGGACTAACAACCACTCCCTGCTGATATATATCCTTTAATTCTGGCGCATAGACTCTCAGACTTGGATGTCTATTAAAGAGCTAAAACTAAGAAAATACGTAATGTACCTGCGAAATCAAGTTTGAAAAAGCCAGATTAAGAAGCCTCAATTCCCATGGTTCCCAAGTCAAGTGATCCACTTGTGGCCTCCCTCGAACCGCTATGACCATACAACCATATGGCACAACTTCAATAGAACGACAACTGAGGAATGAGCTCAAGTCTTCCTCATATCTCGCAAGATAAGCTTTTGCCACTGCGGGAGGGCTGGTCTTGGATATGTAGATATTCCCCTTGTTTACTGGAGTACCTTCCTCAGTAAAAAGTCCTTGTGGAACCTTCATTTCATTTCCATTTCACCAAATCATATCAAATCTAATTACGTAAAAATGAAGGAATGCTAACCTTCTAATTGGTTCAAAGTTCTTGCACTCGATCATCAAATTTATGTTGCTTATTCTCCGAGTAGTACAGTACGTTGGAGTGACTGTCATCTGACTCAAATCGACAATCTTGTAATTGCTACTTGCCAAGGATGTAAGTATTCTCATTCTAATTTTTGTTCTCATAAATTGAAATTCTCAACAAAGTATAAAATACGTATGACTAATCAGGAGCTCGAAACCTATGATTCATATTGAGTATCTCCAAATACCAAGTCCTCACAAGTGCAAATACATTTGGAAAGAGTTTATTAGCCTAATGAGACCCAAAGTCGAACCTGGGATAGCCAATGGAGACTGTAACTGGAATGAACCAAATGCAAAGAACCAGCAGGAAAGAGCCTATCATGAAACGATCCAGGCACACCCATCAGGAACAAATCCACTCCACCACCGTCCCCTCGCCGCTGTTGGAATCCGGCCAGTTCTCTGAACAAGGAATTAAAATCGTTGGAAGCGAGATCATTCATGTAAACCTGAATCTCGTGCAACTCCTCCTTCACTTCACCACATATCTTTTTCACTGCTTCCCCCATCGTTGACACGAAAGACGGCGGAGCTGGACCGCAGCCCAAGTCGGCCACGCTGAGTGAATGGCCTATGATCGTGTTTCTGTTGTGGTCTGATAACAGAAGCCTGATCGAAGCTTCCAGCATCGGCTTTGTCCGAAAAGCCACCTTCTGCTGTGTGACACAAATACTCCAAGATATAATTTACTGATCTTACTATGAAATACTAATAATTAAGGGGAATAAAAGCATACATCGATTGAGGATGATCAAATTTACCGTGAAAGTAGCTTGGTTTTGGGCATAACTAAGTTGTCCATCTCCAGGTTTCATATGGAGCAATTCCTTCACCTCCATTTTCTCTGTGGAGTCAGAGAGTCCTTTCCAGCAGAACTGATTAGAGTTCATAGGACACTGTTGTTAAGATGCTTTGATGTTTGCACTGGTCCCCAGCAAACTACTCCCTCCGTCCCATCGGATAATATTTTCATCCCGGTGAATTTATGTATATGTTAAATTTTTATTGAATTTAATAAAAAAAAATATTTTTTTTAATGATATTAAGGTGTAAGTGAGAAATAGAAGATAGAATGAGAAAGGAGGTGATGCTTGTATTATAATAGTTATTTTAATTTTTTTTTTAAAATATTAATAAATATGATATATTGATTATATTTTAAAATGATACAAATAAAAAAATATGATGTATAATATAAAACGAAAGGAATATACCAAAAGTTCAAATTCGTGATTTACAACGACATTGGTTTGCTACTCAACTCTCAAAAAATTGGCCTCCAAATTGTATTTTTAGAGGTTTCTTAATTTTGGAGGATTTATTCCACGAAGATTTGATGCATGAGGCGATTTTAGGAAAAGAAGTTTGAGACTCTCGAGAGGAAACTGAGTGGAGTTTCCTATGGAAAGTGCTTCAAATTAGATGGGTGAGGGTGAAATTGTTGACGGTGATGCGGTGGATGACTCAAATCTGATCCGCGTGGCTTCTCCGTATTCATCTCCGCGTTTTTTTCCGCGTGGCTCTGCGTGTGATGTCGCGTGGTGCTGTGCATAAAAAGAGGCTTGGTGGAGATGGAATTGCAGAGACAGAGAAGGAAAGAAGACACAAAGAAAGGGTAGAGTGTTTTGAGTGGCAGAGGACAACGGGAGGAAGAGATAAAAGGAGAGAGAAAAGGAAAGTTACTATTCATATATACACACAAAAACACATTGAGGATTTAAGGGATTTGTTTTAGAGATTCTTATCTCTATCCCTTATTGTGAGATTCTCAATATTTTGAGTGTAACTCCTTTTGTATTTCCTCATTTGATTAGTAGATTTTTCGTCATCGGCGACCGTCCGTGGTTTTTTCCGAAAGGGTTTTCACGTAAAAATATTTGTCTCAATTTATTTTTGCGCACTCGTTATTGTTTGTGTTTATAATTAACAGAGCCGTTCGTAACAGAAATCATTGTGGGGAATTTTGATGGATGAATCTCCCAATTTTGTGTTTTGCAGGTAAGAAAGGCTTGGATAGTGGTGTCGTCGTCGATGTTCTTTATCATATTTTCTTCATTTTATATTATAAATTATATTTTTTTATTTGTATCATTTTAAATTATAGTTAATATATTATATTTAGTGATATTTTTATATAAAAATATATTAAAATAAATCATTATCTGTTATATTATACTCATCTTCTACTTCTTCCTCCTCTCTCATTTTTTTTGTTAAACCGTACTTACATCCCACTATCACTAAAAAATAATCTTTTTTAATCAAATCTCATAAAAATTCAACACATATATAAATTCGTGTGACGGATCAAACCGTTCGTTACATTTTCGGACCGAAGTATCATGGATGTATAGTATTTTAAGGCTTTGGCGCTCCAATTGTGTTGAATTTGTCTTATAGAAATAGGATCTCATCGGGTTTGGGATTTTTTTCAATCAGACAAATAAAGATGATACTCTACACATCGACGCAACATGTTCAGATGCTGGTTGAGCATTTTTCTATGTCGTTGCAAGGCAGCTGATGAGAATTTGGTGTTTAGTGGTATTGTTGGGCCCCGCTGGAGAAGTTTTAAGCGTCTTTGTGTTATTTTTGTTATTTTTGTAAGCTGGCAGTAACTTTTCTACGGAGCTTGACGCAGCTGAGGCGTGAGAATGCAAAGCAAAGCGTGGTTTCAAAAAATACTCCGCGCAGCTGTGAATAGACAAACTCCTTGACAAGGACAATTCCTGTACGGCACTTTCATGTGCAGTCCCTATTTCTCAAACAGAACAATCGCGCAATCATTCAGCTTCAAGCATCACTCTCATTCTTACGTTAAAAAAGACTCTAGCTAGCACTTGAACAGAGAACATCAATAATGGAAACACCAGCTCCGGCGTCGCCGCCGCCGCCAAAACCACACCTTCTGCTCTTCCCTTTCATGTCGAAAGGCCACACGATTCCTCTCCTCAGCTTCGCCCGCCTCATCCTCCTTCATCGCCCTCAGGCCGCCGCCGTCACCATCTTCACGACCCCCGCCAACCGACCCTTCATCGCCGACTCCCTCTCCGACCTGATCACTGCCTCTTCGATCTCCATCGTCGATCTCCCCTTCCCAGATGACCATATTCCCGGTGTTCCTTCGGGCATAGAGAGCACTGATAAACTCCCTTCGATGTCCCTCTTCCTCCCCTTCGTCACCTCGACGAAGCTCCTGCAACCTCGATTCGAAGCTAAACTCCAGTCGCTCATCGAAAACTACTCGGACGACGACTACTTCACCTTTCTCGTCTCGGACGGGTTCCTACACTGGACGCAGGAATCAGCTGCCAAGTTCAACATACCCAGACTGGTCTCCTACGGCATGAACAACTACTCCCTGACGATAGCGACAATATCGGGCCGGGATGGGCTTCTGTCTGGGCCCGAGCCCGACGACGAGCCCATCCCGGTCCCTCAGTTCCCTTGGATCAGCGTCACGAGGAACCATTTCTCGTACCCTTTGAACATGCGGGAGCCCGCGGGCCCCCAATTCGATTTCGTCATGGAGACGGCTTTGGCCACGGCGATGAGCTTCGGCGTGGTTGCCAACAGTTTTTATGAGATCGAGCCCAGGTTCGTCGACTACTGGAATGAGAATATCGGGCCGAAGAGTTGGTGCATTGGGCCTCTTTGTTGGGCCCAGAAGGGCGAGGACGTCCGTGAGAGTCGGCCCAGTTATTTTGATTGGCTGGACCAGAAGCGATTGTATGGAAAAGAGGTATTGTATGTAGCGTTTGGGACGCAGGCGGAGCTGACGGATGAGCAGCTGAGGGAGATCGCTCTTGGGTTGGACAGATCGGAGGTGGAGTTTTTGTGGGCAGTGAGAGCTGGGAAAAGGGAGCAAGAGGAGATCATCAATGAGTTCGAGGATCGTGTCGTGAAAGGCGAAAAGAGAGGGACTCTGGTGAGGGACTGGGTGGATCAGAAAGGAATCCTGTACCACGAGACCGTGACGGGGTTCCTGAGTCATTGCGGCTGGAACTCGGTGCTCGAGAGCGTGTGTGCCGGGGTTCCTATCCTGGCTTGGCCAGTGATGGCAGACCAGCACCTGAACGCGAAGATGGTGGTGGAGGAGATGAGAGTAGGGGTGAGGGTTGAGACCTGTGATGGGTCCGTGAAGGGGTCCGTGAACTGGGATGGGTTGGAGCGGAAGGTGAGGGAGTTGATGGACGGGGAGGAAGGGAAGAAGGCGAGAGCGAAGGCCAAGGAAATGAGCGTGATCGCAAAGAGGGCACTGCAACCTGGTGGATCGTCGTGGAACTCATTGCAGTTGCTCTTGCATGAGTTGCATGTCAAGTGTACTACACAAAGGGATTGAAGAGGAGATCGATAGCGTTTGATGATAAATTGTGTTTGCACCTGTCATGACTTATATCAACTGTATTTCAAATAATGGCGGAATAGATTACTTTGAAAGAAACATAGTTGTTGCGAACAACAACCTGAGACAAAATGCGAAAATGACGGAATAATAAAATCAGCAAACAAACCAAAATCAGCAGAAAATTAACGACGTCAGATTTACGTGGGAAAAACCCTCAAGGGGAAGAAAAAACCCACGGGAGAACGAAAATCCACTATCAAATAATGATTTACAACGTTTCCTGAACCTGATCGCTCAATCTCACTTTGTGTGCACTCAAAACCCTTTGGAATCGACAAACAATAGCCTCTACCGATTTACAAATGTCGTCCTATCTTAGAACTTTAAAAACCAAACTATTTATAAGATCCGTAAATAAAACAGATCTGGAAACAGTCGCACCCGCGATACTATTGCCGTAGCGCCCGCGACCCTGACCAAAACCACATGTACTGTTTTGTTTGCGCGTCTGATGCTCCTTAAAGTTCCAGATATTCAAGGCAACATCAACAATCTTCACCTTAGCTTGAGTAGACGCACCACAACCAGTGAATCTAACTAGCGATCCTCCCGTGCCATAACCTGACACGTCTTTGCATCCCTTATTCGTGTGGAGGGATGCACCACCACACCATTCAGCAAGAAGTGACGTGAATCAAGTCCAAACACCGCTTGAACTTGATCTTAGTGACTCCCTTGGTTAGCATATCCGCTGCGTTGTCCTTTGTGTGAACCTTCCGCAAATCTATATCTTTAGAATCCACCCATTCTCGAATCTTGTGAAACCTCACATCAATATGCTTTGTTCGAGCATGGTAAACCTGATTCTTGACCAAGTAGATTGCACTCTGACTGTCACAAAACACGCAGACACCATTTTCCTGCTTAAAACCAAATTCTTGTACTATATTCCTGAGCCATATAGCCTCCTTTCCTGCCTCAGTCAAAGCTATATACTCTATCTCTGTGGTGGATAGAGCAACTACATTCTACAGGACTGACCTCCAGCTCATGGGACCGTCACTAAAAGTAAATATATACCCGCTGGTAGACCTTCTGGAATCCAAATCACCTGTATAATCTGCATCCACCATGCCAACTACATCACTCTTTGCAACATGGCCATCAAATAAGATGTCATAATCTGTAGTTCCAGCCAAGTACCGCATAATCCACTTCACAGCATTCTAATGCTCTCTTCCTAGATTACCTATATACCTGCTAACTACACCAACAGTTTGAGCAATATCTGGACGAGTATAGACCTAGCATACATGAGACATCCTACTGCATTAGCAACGACACGCGAGACATACGCTCCACCTCTTCATCTGAATCTGAACACTGTTGAGCTGACAGCTTAAACTGAGCACTCAAAGGAGTTGCCACTAATTTTGTGTCCTTCATGTTGAACCTCACCAAAATCTTCTCAATGTCGCCTCTCTGATAAGCCACATCTTCTTTAATGCTCTATCACGGACAATCTCCATGCCTAGGATCTTTTTCGCTGCACCAAGATCCTTCATCTCAAATTCCGAGCTCAACATCTGCTTCAGTTGAAGAATTGCATCTCTATTCTTTGAAGCAATTAGCATATCATCTACATAGAGAGTAAACAGCACAACAGAACCATCATCACAAAAGCGAAAATAAACACAAGGATCATACTCACTGTGAGAATATTCATGAGAGACTATGAACCCATCAAATCGCTTGTACCACTGTTTTGGCGACTGCTTTAGGCAATACAACGACCGCTTCAGCTTGCAAACCAACCCTTCTTTTCCAGGTTCCACGAACCCCTCTGGCGTGCTCCTGACCGTGAAGTGCCTGATGATACCTTCATCTTGACAGAACTGAACAAACTAACCATCTGTGTACTCTGTGCCATTATCAGACCTGAGATATCTCAGCTTCTTTCCTGATTGAGTCTCAACTCGAGCCTTTCACTGCTTGAAGATGCTGAACACCTCTGATTTCTGCTTCATGAAATAAACCCAAACTCTCCTAGAGTAGTCATCTATGAAGTTCACAAAGTACTGTGCTCCACCTATTGACGTGTCCTTGATAGGCCCCCAGACATCGGAATGTACATAATCTAGCACCTCGTTGCTTGAATGAGATGCTGTCTTGAAGCTCACACGACGTTGCTTCCCAAGAACACAGAATTTCAGAATTCGAGCTCACCTGATTTCACACCCTTCAACAAATTTTTCTTGTGAAGATGTCCCATGTCACCTTCACTCAAATGTCTTAACCGCATATACCAAAGCTTGGTGTCATCACTAGCTGAATCTGAGCCTTAAGCTGTAGCACCTCCACCCAAAACTGTGCTCCCAATCAGTCTGTACAAGTTTCCTGTCTTCTCTGTCTTCATAACCACCAGCGATCCCTTTGACACTCTCATGATGCCATCTCTGATTGATATCCCACAACCAGTTGAGTCTAAAGTGCCGACTGATATCAGATTTTTCCTAAGGTCTGGAACATATCGTACTTCTCCCAATGTTCTGACTACCCCATCAAACATTCTGACCTTAATAGTTCCAATCCCAGCAACTCTATACACCGCGTCATTGCCCATTAAGACGAAACCTCCATTGTATGACGTCAATGTATCAAACCACTCTTTCACGCGGCACATATGAAATGAGCACCCGTAATCCATAATCCACTCATTTAACAAAGTATAACCTCGAGCTGCTAATGCTAAACTGTGGGACTTTGCAACTCCTGAAGTCACGTAGAGATCACCATCGCTACAATCCACATTCTCTGCTATACTCGCAAAATTAGATGATTTCTCGGACGATCTGCTTTTATTCTGAGGACACTGTGCTTTCATGTGTCCTTTTTCATGACACTTGTAGCACTCCACCTGGGACAAGTCACGAGGACCTCTCGACTTCGATCTAGATTTTCCTCTGTTACCCTTGTTCCTTTGATGACCTCTGTCCCTGTTCTCTGATTTAGCAATATGTCCCTCTCCAGAACTGCTGGAACCTGAAGGATTCATCTTGCTCGCGTCAAGAATTGCTGATGTCACCTCTTCCACATTTAACTTGTCTTTTCCTACAAGTAAAGTGGTCTTCAATGTAGCATAGAAACTAGGAAGTGACTTGAGCAAGATCAATGTCGGATCCTGCTCTTCAACTCTAACATCAAGACTAGCCAACTACGTCACAAGCCGATTAAACTCGACAATATGGTCATTAAGATCCGTTCCCTCCTTCATCTTGAGGTCAAACAAATCTGCCTTCAAATAAAGCTTATTTGATAATGACTTGGACATGTAAACAGATTCTAACTTCTCCCGTATCTTCGCCGGTGAGATCTCGTTTAGAACCTGATACTTCATCTGTGACGCCGGACTCAATCTGATAGTAGCTGCTGCCTTTGCTTCCAGTTCATCCCAGTCATCCTGACTCATATCTGCCGGTTTGATTCCTTTCAGAGTCTTGAATAATCCTTGCTGCACAAGAACATCCTTGATCGTACTTTACCAGATGCTGAAGTTATTTTTCCCATCAAACGACTCAATCTTGAACTTAGTCGTATTCACCATTGTCTTAAAAATAGCAGAAACAACACAACAGATATTCTACCTTTTGAACCCTTTCAAACCAACTAGAAAATCAGAATAGAAGAATTGAATCTAAACCCTTTCAAACCAACGCACGGCGACGACGGCCATGAGCACAGGGTGCCCCCGTTGACAACAAGAGGCAACGACGACCAACACGCAATGAGAAGAAGGAGGGAATCTGGTGTCTATGTCCAATTTCCCATTCCTTTTCCGGAAAGAAGAACTGATTCTTGAGGGGGTGACACATAATCAAAAAACAATTTTGCGTAGGAATATGATTCCATATGGAAAGCTTTCATTCCAGCTTAAGAGAGCAACCAAACACATGGAATTGGAATCAAGCAATTCATTCCGACTGCGATTCCAGTGAACCAAATACTGCCTTAATATGGAAAGGTTTAGGGAGGGTTATAGTGTGGGATTAGGGTTAGAAATGATTTTTTAAGTTTTTTGGTACTTAAAATATAAATGGAATTTCAATTGGATACTTAAATAGTAATTGAAATTTTTTGGATATTAAAATGTAAGTTGAAATTATGTTTGGTATTTTTAATTAATTCCTCCTTCAAAAATTAGAAATCATTGTAAATACTCCTTTCGTTTTAATTTAATTGAAACGTTTTGCTTTTCGCTTAGTCTCAAAATAAATTAAATATTTTTTAACATAAAAAAAATCAAATCAATCTCATCTATAATAATACACCCACTAATTCTTCTCTCAATTATATGATAATAAACTCCAATGTCATCAAAAAAATATTAATTTTTCAACAAAATTTATTAAAATTTCACGCACGCATAAATTTTTATATCAATTCAAAACGTTTCGACTAGAAATGGACCAAAAGGGCATATAATGTTAATATAAGGTGGTTTTAAGTTAATCATTAAACTCATTTTATATGTTAAGGTCTTATTAACTTATTTGGTAGTGAATTATCATCGGCTAAGTAGTCAACAGAGATTTCATTCACTATGATGCATATTGAACGGTGATTCTAATCACACGAACTAGAGCTTCTTTCGTAAAAAGCCATATAGACATTGCGAGTTCAGCGTCGGCAACTCTCCAGTTTCCCCTCTCGTCACAGCCGCCTGCTACGCATCGAATCTCCATTTCCCTCTCTGCTCCAACATCGCTTCCGACCCCAAACTCTTCGATACTCATCGATGCCAAGCCAAGACGATAACATCCAGAATCTCCCAATCGACATCGCGTTCTCTCGGCTCGGAGGTCTATCATCATCTTCACTCATCCTCACACTAATCCTCGATTTCAATTCCTTTTGAATTTCATATTCCGAATTAAATTTCATGTTTATTTTTGTTTTAAAATTGAAGAATGGTTGATCGATCGGAAGAGGATCCCGGCCGACTGGCGGAAACGGTTGGCAGCTGTTCGAGGAAGGATATCGTCGGCTGTGGCGGCGTTAGACAAGGGTTCTGATCCCATTTTCAAACCCTAGATCCTGAAGGTTTGGAGTTCGTGGTTCCGTTTGATTCTGTGACTTTGATTTGGACTCAGTTAGGATTTTCGGGCGGCCGAACTATGTTGTTTATGCTGTAGTTGGTCGCATCAGTTCTAGGAAATTTTTAGGAGCCGGAAATGTGTTTGATAGAGAGATAAAATAATCCAATGAAAAACAATAAACCCATATAGTCCCGCCAAACACAAGGTGTGAGGAGGACGAGATATTGTAGTCTTACCGTTAACATTTTAAACATGAGTCTATTTCTTAATGCCCCTAGAAGATGTCGAACCTCTAAGCCGCTTATTGTTTGAGGGAATGGTTGCTTACCCACTTGGCTAATCCTTCTTGACGTCTTTTTTTTTCTTTTTCTTTTTTTTTTTAACTTGGCAAATTAAAGTTTTATTAATCATCACAAGGGAATACAAAGTCCCAACATACAACTAAAGGCAGGAATAGAGCACAGCCAAGATCATAAACTACCCCTGCGTTGGCCTAAGCCTCTTGCAGGAAACAAGAGTAGGTTACAGTTGGCTATTCCATTCCCCCTGCAAACATACTCTCCACATCAAACCACCGCAAAGCCAGCTCATTAAAAATCATAAACTCGTCCATACATCCTACTAACTTCACTCATCAAGTGACTCTGTGATCAGGCCAGCCAGGAGGGGATCCAATTCTCAGCGTCACAGTGGAAATACTGGTGTTTGCAACATCAATAGGCGACCTTTCTATTTCTATTCACCCACAATTGGTAAACCAAGGAGGCAAATAAAGCCTTCCTGTGCTGGACTACCATGTTCTTTGCTCTATCACGCTTCAGTAGCCATGAACATAATTCATTCCAGCTCAATTCAGGGTTCTTAAGATGCATGGGTTTAAAAACAGTCCCTTTCACTTCCTGAGAAAACGCACAGGAGAAGAGGATATGATCCCTAGTCTTAGGCTGCTGATTGCACATGGGACAACTATCATCATTCAGCAAGCCTAGCCTTCGTTCCAAGTCTGTCCTTCCAAGCAAGCCAAAGGACCATGCCATGCCTTGGAAATACAGCTTTATTCCAGATTATCCGCTTCCATGAACTCCTAGGAATATCAGGAAGCATAACCTGATAGGCATTCCTGGTGTTCATACCTTGCTCCTGCGTCTTCCAACTTAAATGGTCTCCCTGAACTTCAAGGAAGTTCTATAATTTGCTTCTGACCTTCAGCAACCTTTTCCACATCCATGAAGCCCCCTGCCTCTCTTGGACATCCCAAAAACTGGCACCCTTAAGATAGAACTCATATATACATTTTATCCACAGTGAGTCCTTATTCTCGTGCATATGCCTTATATGCTTGAATAACAATGCATAGTTCCAGATTTGCAAATTTCTAAGACGAAGTCCTCCCTTTACTTTAGGCAAGCACACCTCATCCCAGGACACTAATGCCATACCTGAATCACCCCTCATGAAACTTTGACAAATGAACTCTATCTGATGAATAACAGCTGAGGGAAGAAGGAAAACCTGGCTCCAGTATGCTGTGGTGCCCTGAAGGGTGTCTTCTATGGGTTGCATTTTCCCTGCATAGGACAGATGCCTAGAAGTCCATGAATTGATGTGCGAAGTAATCCTGGCTATGAGAGCCTGAAACTGATCCACTCCAGTTCCCCTAGAGCTCAAAGGTAGGCCCAAATTTGTAACTGGAAGTTGCAGCAGATTATACCCTAGAGCATCCACCAACACATCAGCCTTCCTCTTGCCCAACCTCGCAACATAGATACTGCTCTTTAAAGCTTTGGCTTGCTAGCTACTAACCAGCTTAAAGTGATCCAAAACAGCCAAAGCAAAGATGAGTAATAGCTAACTTTCAGCAGTTGGGATGGAAACCAAATATCTTAGCATGAGATGGAGATTTCAACCTCCTAGATAGGTATTCCATGCCCAGAACAAACAAGTAAGGTGATAGAGGATCACCTTGAATGATTCCTCTCTTGCTCAGAAAGAAACCAACCAGCAAGCCATTGAGATCAAGAGAAAAAGCTGCAGTGGTCACACATTCCATGATTATTGTGACAATCTTTGTGGTAAAATTAAAACCCAACAGTATTCTTCAAGAAAGTCCAACTATGGAGCATATGCCTTTTGGATATCAACCTTCATCATATATCTGGGGGGATATTTTTCCTACCATATCCCCTCACAAGTTCATGGCAAAGGAGAATATTTTCAGAAATTCTCCCAACAGGAACGAAGGCTGATTGAAAGACTGTACAAGGGCTCCCAAGACTGCATGTACACGATTAGCCAGCACCTTAGAAAGAATTCTTGACATCATGTTTCATACAAAGATAATCAAAGAAATTGAGAGACCATGAGAGATGGGCACTTGAAGGTACATACTCTGATACTCAGACGTGGCAAAAGTATTTCAATGAAGAAATTTTGAGGGGGAGGGATGCCTTGATTCCTGGGAATATATTATGGTCTTCTATGACCTTGGGGTAGCTTATGCAAATGCAATCGTCCGGACCCCTCTTTTGGATCGGTGATATGGATGTCGAATTTATGGAGTCCTTCAAATTTGCAAATTGTATGTAGTTGTTGAAAGACTCTGTCAATGGTGCTCTGTATCTGTCTAGTTTCGAGTCCGTTCTTAAATAGACGTGTCTTAAGTTTTAGATGCTTCATAATCAGATGTGGTATATCTTGTGTTGGTTTCCTGTTGGCTTTTTTGGCATGTGATGGAGTAGCAGTAAACCCATCATTGGATACAACTATTTTTTGGAAGAATTAGGTCATACTGTTATTCCTGCTCAAACAAGGTTTACATTGATGTAATTTTTGGTGAGACGGGTTTCATCCCATATGTTGGAAGTAAATTTATTAAGGTAGCTTTAAGATGAAATTCGATATATGCTTATCAAGAAGGAACTGCAGTATTTAGCTCATACCTCGGGCCTTGAAATGATTGTCAGCTAGAGCTCTCTCTCTCTCTCTCTTCCTTTTTTTTTTTTCGGTGGAGTCTAAGCTGCTATAAAGGATGAGCTGGCAGCAGTAATAGGCTGTGATGTTGGTACTTGGCCAACAAGATATCTGGGGATACCCTTAGCTCCCAAGAAACTTCATCTAAGTATCTATAGACCACTGATTGACGAGTTTATGAAGCTTATTATTAAAAGGGAGGCTACACTTCTGTCATATGCTGGAACGTTAATGCTCATAAAATCAGTTTTGTAGAGTATACAGATTTGCTGGAGTCAAATCTTTATGTTACCTGCTTCTGTTATTTATGAAATTGAAAGAATGTGTAGAACATACTTGTGGTCTGGAGTTGCAATGCAACAGAATAGGAGCTTAGTTGCATGGGAAACTGTCTGTCAGCCATTGTTTTCAGGTGGTCTTGGTCTCAAGCAACTGAAAAGCTTGAATGAGGCATTGCATTTTAAGCATGTATGGGCGGTGGAATGGAAAGAAGACAGGTTATGGATACGATGGATACATGCATATCATTTAAAAGAGATACCTTTTCTTGACTATCAAGTCAAGGTACATGAGTCCTGGGTGTGGAAATCGTTGATAAGGATTCAAGATGCAGTATGTCAATGTCATGGCTCTTTCCCTAGAGAAAAGTTGGAGGCAGGTCAGCTGTACCATATGATCCATGGCAGAGGAGATGCACAGCCATGGTTCAGACTGATATGGAATCTTGAGGTGAGACCTAGACATGCTTTTCATAGCTTGGTTGGCTTTCCATGATAAGCTGCGCACAAGTCACTGGTTGCATCAGAAAGGGCTTATTCTATGAGATCTATGCTGGTTATGCGACTCAGAAACTGAGACTAGAGAACACTTTGGTTTTACGTGTGGTTGTTTTGCTAGAGGAGGTATGGGGAGTTCTGGAACAGGAGCCGAATTGAAGTGCAAAGGCTAATTCTGGGAGAGGTTTGATTCAATGGTGGACAAAAGTTGCTAAAGGAAAATCTTTGAAGGCTATGAAGAGAAGGAGGGTACTTGCAGCTTATGTCTATTATGTGTATGAGGTGTGGTGGGAAAGAAATTTAAGGGATTTTCATAACGAAGAACATTAAATGCAGATGCTCGCTAGGTGCATTCTTAGTTGACCATGCAGAGATGATATCTTGGTGGTGTTAGTGTTTTACTTTTGATGAGTTTTGGGATGTTTGGCATTTATGGAGGAAGTATATATAGGAGATCCTACCTTTTCCAAGCTACGATCTCACCGTACTGAAAACCTTCCTTTCCCACATGAATTCTCTCCCCCAAAATCTTCCCCCTGATTTCGAACTGTTTTTCGGGGTTCACCTTGGCCATGGGCAAACAGGCCAATCTAAACCCCCAAGCGAATTTGGGGGCTGAACTCCCTGAACCTAGAACCTCGCCATCGAAGAACCCAAATCTGGGAACTCGAGGTACTGAGCAAAATCTGGCTGAAGTGGTGTATGCTGAACACTACAAGATGCCTAGGGATGGTGCTCGAGCAAGTGATTTTCATGTTCAGCATGAATTGGGTGGTGTTATTCCAGATCTGAGAACCGAGGTCGTGAAGAACCCTTGAAAACCAAATTTGGGGATTGAGCAATCTGAGTTGATTCTGACCAATTCGATGGATGGGGAGTTGCCTAGGAGGTCTGGGTATGATGCTCGAGCCATGAATTTAGGGAACTCAAACCTGGGTGATGGGGTTTCAGATCTGGGTACTGTTATTGCGAAGAACCCTAAAAGCATGAATTTGGGGATTGATCACTATGAGCAGAATCCAGCCAAACTGGTGGTTGGAGAATCCTCAAGGAGGTATGGGAATGAGGTTAGAAGTGTGAATGGTGGAGTTCGAGCTCGGCTTCGAAGTCGGGGAAGGAGCCGTCCACCGATGGAGGA
Organism: Drosera spatulata; assembly: GCA_035668315.1. Classification (NCBI taxonomy): domain Eukaryota; kingdom Viridiplantae; phylum Streptophyta; class Magnoliopsida; order Caryophyllales; family Droseraceae; genus Drosera; species Drosera spatulata. The sequence continues at coordinate 18,903 of JAOVYX010016788.1, forward strand.
ACCTGTAAATGGAGGACCTCAAATCGCTCTAGCTCGTGGATTTGTGAGGCCTAGGACATCTTTTGCATCCTTGATGAACTCAAACCCACTTGAGAGAAAACTCTCATTTGTTGAACCTGCAAAACAAGGAGATATATAGTTCTTTGAACCTTCACATGAGGTTCTTGTTGAAGCCGTTGCGAAGTGGAACGATTACTTGGTGGGTTATTTTGTTTCAGGATCCATGTCGGTGCAGACTGTCGAAAGGTTAGCTAAAGGCTATTGGGGTAGATATGGCCTTGGAAATGTCATTGTTGACTCCACAGGATTTTATTTCTTTCGAATCCCAGATGTTGGATTGAGGCAAAAATTCCTGGAGGGTGGCCCTTGGTTATTTTTTGGAAGGCATATGGTATTACAGCAGTGGATGGCTGATTTGGTTCTGTGTAAGGAGGCTCATGACAGGATTCCATTGTGGATACGTATTCACAAGGTGCCCTTATCCTTGTGGACAGGATCTGGACTTAGTGGCCTGGCAAGTCTTGTTGGACGTCCCTTGTATGCTGATTCGTTTACAGAAAACATGACTAAGATAGCCTTTGCTCGAATATGTATTGAAGTGAAAGCTGACAAGGTCGTGCCTGACTCTGTAAGAGTGAGACTGGTTGGAAAGCTGCTCAAGTTAAGAGTTGATTACCAATGGAAACCTGATGTATGCCCCAAATGCTGTGTGTTTGGACACGTGTGCAGACCTATGGAGGAAAACCGGGAAGCTGGTCTTTCTGCGAATAAGGACCAGGATAAAGGAAAATCTATGCTGGTTGAGGATACACAAGGCACGGCTGAATCTGAGGGCTTCATCTTGGTGCGCAGGAAAAGGAACTCCAAGGGCACTCTTGTTATACATGATGTTAATCAGGTTATTCCTGAAGCTCTTAGATTTAATACTGTTGTTGTGATTGATTCCTCTACAGAGCCTAGTGATGAGGATGATGACGGCGAGAGTATTGAGGAGACATATGAGGTGGATGTTAGCAATCCACCTATGTAGACTGTGGTTGTACATGCTCAAGATAATGATGATAATTCTGAATCTGAGACATCTGTAACTCAAGCAAACAATGGCATTGTTAACATGTCTCATGACACCATCCAGATGGTTCCTGAAACTCAAGAAAATGTACCGGACGTAGCAAGAACAAAGGGGGACACTGAACTTACCTCAAGCGATGACAGTGATGCTTCTGAGAATGATATTAACATTGGTGTGCCTAAAACAACATCAGAAACTGCACCTGCTTCGCCTGTATGTCCAGCAAGACATAATGAGATTGTTCCTAAAACTCAATCCTCCCTGGACGAAGGTGCAAATCGGCTTGACTCAAGTTTCGACCAAGTCATTGCGGCATTGCCTATTCAACAGTTTGCCGAGCTTATTGCTAGCAAGGTGGACAAGAAAAGGAGAAAGGACTCAAAGACAAAACGAAGTCCCAAACGAGATCCCAAGAAGACTCACGGAGCTGCTCAAACCAGCTCACGGCCTAAACGAAGGTAACGAAGGTAATCTGGTAAGATGTTGCCTCTGTGTGCAGTTTAATGTTTTTAGCTCATTTGAATATACGAGGGTTTAACCACCCCATAAAGCAGGCAGAGGTTAAAAACCTTGTTGGCAAGAGAAAGATTAAGCTCATTGGTATTCTTGATACAAAATTGATGAAGCTGAGCACCTGGCTGTTGTTACAGCTATGTTATCTAGGTGGAGGTGCTGTACAAATTATTCCCATTCGGAAAAAGGAAGGATCTTGGTCCTTTGGGACCCGACTTTCTTATCCTTTGACCCTTTTTCAGTAACGGACCAAGCCATACATGGCAGGGTAATCTTTGGGGAAAACCATAAGGAATTCTTCGTCTCTTACGTACATACCGAGCATTCTTTTGTTAAGAGAAGGAGCCCATGGCATGACCTTGAGGAAAATGCTGCTACCTTGGAACAAACTCCTTGGTTAATTCTTGGTGACCTAAATGCCATCAAGGAGGTAAATGATAGGAGGGGGGGCACTGATAAGCGGCTGTCATCCTTTGATGACCTGAGAAACTGTATGGAAAATGCAGGAATTGAGGACCTTAGGTATAAAAGCTGTCGATACACATGGTCAAATCGATCTCATGGTCAAATCGATCTCATGGTCAACGTGTTTGTTTTAGAAAAATTGATAGAGTGATGGGCAATGCACAATGGTTCACACTTTAATTTTTCTGAGGCTGAATTTTTATCCCGGGGAATGTCTGACCACTCGCCTATTGTGGTGTTGGTAGATCAGGGAAGGAGGCTCAAAACCCCGTTTAAGTATTTTTCATCTTTGGTCAACTCACCCGCTTTTTCTTGAAACGGTGCATGCAGCTTGGCGAAACAGGGTTTCAGGTTATGCCATGTTCAGACTTGCGAAAAAATTGAAAGCTACAAAGGAGAAGCTCAAAGAACTAAGTAAACAGCATTTCAGCAATATTTCCTCCAAGGTCCAAGCTGCTCGGGAGGAGATGGAGGCTATCCAACAAGCTGTTATGAAAAATCCTGATGATGAGGTCTTGGCGAGAGAGGAAAGGTATCTTGTCTACGTTTTTACTGATCTGAGAACCAAAAAGGAGGCTTTTTACGAGTAGAAATCGAGGATACAATGGCTAAAGGAAGGGGACAACAACATAAGATTTTTTCATAACTATGTGAAGGCGAGAGAAAACAAGAAACACATTGAAATGGAAAATGGCCAGCAGCTACATGATGAAACCAGGTATATGAGCATATTGTACAACATTTTCAGAATTTTATGAAACCTGTTCCTGTTTCTCTTGACTCTCATGATTTTGCTAATTATGTGGCTCGTAAAGTCCCAGATCACATGCTACCTGAGATGGTGGCTGAGGTCTCACCGTAGGAAATCAAAGAGGTAATTTTCTCTCTATCAACAAATAAATCCCCTGGACCTGATGGTTTCTTCGTGGAATTCTTTCGTGATGCGTGGAATATTGTGGGTCATAATGTGATTGAAGTTATTAGGGAATTTTTTCTGAACAAGCAAATGCTTAAGGAGGTAAATTCCACTACTATAGCTTTCGTTCCCAAATGTGATAACCCATCAAAAATTACTGATTTTAGACCTATATCCTGCTGTAACACTGTATACAAGTGTATTGTCAAATTGATTGCCAATAGAATATCACCTGTCCTGACCCATTTGATTGACTCTGTCCAAGGAGCGTTTGTAAAAGGTAGAAAAATTACTGATAATATCCTTCTTGCCCAGGAACTACTTCATGAATATCATATTAAACCTTACTTACCGAGGATAGCTTTCAAAGTAGACGTGAAAAAAGCTTATGACACTGTTAATTGGACTTTCCTTGACCGTGCCCTTACAGCTTTTGGATTCCTACAGACTATGATTGACTGGGTTATGGAAGCCATTTCTACTGTGAAGTTCTCTATTAATATTAACGGGGAACTCCATGGTTATTTTAGTGGTGGACGTGGACTAAGGCAGGGAGACCCTTTGGCCCCATATTTGTTCATTCTGGCCATGGAAATTTTTTCTGGGATTCAAAAGGTAAAACCTGAACAATCAGAGTTTAAATTTCACTGGAGATGCAAAAAATATCCCTTCTCTCACCTGTTTTTTATTGATGATGCGTTATTGTTTTGTGAGGGCAATGCTGAGTCTGTAATTTTGTTGCATGAAGCATCTTATTTTCAGGTATCTCTGGACTTAACCCTAATCCTTTGAAAAGTGAAGTTTTTGTTGCAGGAAATGACCTAGATGTACTAAATAGAGTACAACAAACCTGGAACATTCAGCAGGGTACTCTACCTGTGAGGTACTTAGGCCTCCCCCTAATCACAACAAGGCTAACCACTCGTGATTGCAGGCCTCTAGTTGACAAGATCATCAAGAGTGTATCAAGCTGTGCAAACCGAAGCCTTTCCTACGCAGGAAAAATGCAGCTCGTCAAATCTGTGCTAACAGCTATTCAAGTATTTTGGAGCTCTGTTTTTATGTTGTCTAAAACTGTTTTTTATGAAATTGAATCTATCTACAGGAATTTTTTGTGGAGAGGTCCATCTCTTCAAGCGGGAGGGGCAAAGATTTCATGGAAAACCATATGCAGACCATTCAAAAAAGGGAGACTAGACCATTCAAAAAAGGGAGACTAGGGCTTAGAAGTCTTTATATTTGGAATAAAGCTCTCTTACTGAAACATGTATGGTCTATTGCGGCAGGTGATAGGTCCATTTGGCCATGCTGGCTACGTGCAAACTTACTTGGAAAAGATCGTTTTTGGGTCCTGAAAATACCCAAAAGTGGTTCCTGGGGATGGAGAAAGCTGCTACAGATGAGGCACATTGCGCAGGATCACATTCGATGGAGGGTGGGAGGTGGGAAGTATATCAGTTTGTGGTTCGACCATGGTCACAGCTACGGTCCTTGTACAAGACTGTATCAAATAGATTCATTTACAACTCTAGACTACCAAGGCATGCTACATTGGAGTCTTTTATCAGTCATGGGACCTGGAACCTGCCGCCACTGATTAGTGAGATTTTCCAAAGGTCAAAACCTACCTACCATAGTTAATGGGCCTGATGTTTGTGGATGGGGTCCTTCATACAAACAGTTTGTTTCAACTGATGCATGGAAAGTTGTAAAAGGAAGATCACCCAAGGTCTATTGGTACAAAGCAATATGGTTTAAGCACCATATCCCGAGGCACTCCTTCATATGTTGATTGATGGCTCACCAAAGGCTAAGCACTCATGACAGACTTATGGGATTGGGCTTGATTGATAGCTCTTTGTGTATCTT
>JAOVYX010016789.1:0-23734 GCA_035668315.1 Drosera spatulata
CGATGATGATTTATGAGTTAAAATTTTACAAATTGTAAATATTTTTGGATTTCGTAATAGTTGAAATATTAACTTATAATAAGGTGTTCTATTTCATAAAATTTTAATGAAAAAACTACGTATTGTTAAAAGCTCGTATATTTTATGACATTGTTAACAACAATATAATTAAGATGCTATATTTTGTGACAAAATTTGAAACATATAAGGTGTTGTATATGATATTATTGTTAAATGTATCATGTATTATAAATGATGTTCTCATAAAATTAAACTGAAAGTAATTATGAAAAAAAAATGAACGATGTAAAAAAAGATTAAAAGAAAATGCGAAAATTTAGAAACTTCAATATTAGTGACGGATTCCGTCGCTAAATAATGCAAAAAGCTTATTTTAGCAACGAAATCCGTCGTTAATGGTTAGAATGCAAAAATTCATGCAAAAAGTTACTAAGGCAAAAACTAATTACATTTGTGACGGATTTGTAGCTAAATATATTTAGCGACGGAATCCGTCTCTAATTAATGTAATTATAAAATTCTCAATATGCATCAGCGACGGATCCGTCGCTAACAGTGTGAATGCAAATGTTTCATACAAAAAATTACCAAGAAAAAAACTAATTAAATTAGTGACGGATCCGTAGCTAAATATTTTTAGCGATGGAATCCGTCGCTAATAGTGTGAATGCAAATTCTTTTAATGGTTTGTAGCGATGGATTTCTGTCGTTAAAAAAATTGGATTGTTTTTAAATACATTTAACGACGGAATTCTGTCGCTAAATGTATTAAATTTAGAGACAGGGTTTGACTTTCCATCGCAAAAAAATAAAATTTTTTACTTGTTATTTTTGCTACGGATCCGTCGCAAAAATATATGTTTTTACGATGGATTTTATTCGTAACTAAATTTTTCCGCAGCTAAACTGTTTTTTTTTTTTGTAGTGATCATTAGAAAAGTTAATATTTAATTTTAAAATAATAAATTTTAGAAAGTGAATTTCGAATGAATAATTGTATTTGAAAAAGGTGATCTTTTAATTGATTAAGAATTACTTAATAGGAAAGAAATTAGTATGGTGTATTGTTTTGTTATTAAACTCCAAAGGGAAATCTATCTAGAATTCACTCGTATACTACTGTAATGAATGTTGATTTTTTTTTTTTGTTATGTTTTAGGTGTTTAAGTTATAAAATATAATATATTTTTTATATTTTGGGATAGTACAATAGACAATAATTATCTATATTATAAAATATAAAAAAATATTTATTTTGTAATTATTTGATCCGAAATTTATCGATGTATTTCATAATCATAGTTTAAATTGTATATATTTCAATATTAACTAATAATTTTATCATATCTTTAAGATAAAAAGATGATAATTTTCAAATATCTGTTGAATGGTGTCAAATATTAATCATTGTTCATTCACAGTGTTCTTGCGAGGATGAAAACTTAGGATATCTAGCTACATATTGTATCCAAAAATAATTGGTGGTGCGAAAAAAATTCCTGGCTGCGGTGGTCTAGGGTTCGCCGCCGAGGAGATCGCCGTCAAGCTGTTCGTGACCATAAACCCTCCAACCATGGAGGCGTTCCCTCCTCTCTCTCCACGACTAACCGATACGAGAGCTCCAAAGAAGTTCCGACCGCCGGATGGAGAGCCGAACGAGTGTGATCAGATTGGACCCCCTCCTAGCTTCAAGGCTGCGATGACGGGCAATGAAGAACGTGTTGCTGCGTCATCTACTGAAAGGGACCATTGGATGCGTCAGAGGATTAAGGTCGAGTTGCTGAATGAGGATCGGTTATTTCCGAAGATTTTGGTCGCAGATGTTGCTTCAGAGGTCCTCAAGAGCCCTTGGGCAAATACCCTTATCATCAAGGTGGTTGATCGATCAGTAGGATACAAGTACTTGTTGATTCGAGTACATAAGCTTTGGAAATTGAAGGGAGGCATCCAAATGCTTGACATGGGCAATGACTATTTTGCGGTTCGATTTGTCCTGATAGAGGATCTGGAATTTGTGCTGGCAATTGGGCCATGGCATGTTCTAGGACATTATCTTTCCGTTCGTCGGTGGGATCCTATGTTTCGACCCTCTGGAAGCTGTGATCACGTCTACAGTTGTATGGGTACGCCTGCCAGAACTCTCAATGATGTATTATGAAAAAAACACTCTAGAAGCTATGGCAAATAGCATAGGGCAGCCTGTCCTCTTGGACAAAAATACAGCGCTTGCTAACCGCGGACGTTTTGCTAGGGTTTGCGTTGAAGTTGACCTCACCAAACCCCTTGTCTCTCAGTTTTGGTTAAATGAGCAGTGGCACCAAATCGAGTACGAGGGGTTGGATACCATCTGTTTCCATTGTGGTTGCTTCCGCCATAAAAGTGACTCTTGCTCTCATTATGAGACGAATAAAGATCTTCCAAGGAGGTTCCATAGTGAGCCAGTTAGCCCTCGGAGAAGGAAAGTCCAGGAGGAAGTTCATGCTGCTCATGGAGAAGCGATTATGCAGAATGACTTTTCTCGCAAGCTTGTGGATGCACCCACTGTAGCATCTGCTCATGGACCTTGGATGATTGCTTGTCGAAATCCCAAGATCGCCCACCAAGATCCAGCGACTGGATACAACAATGTGAACTCCTTTGCTGCACTTGGAAATGCAACTGAGCATGAAGATGAGGTCACTAAATTAGCTGATAATACTCCCCAACAGTTGACGAGTCATGTTATTACCAAGCAGGATAATCGTGAGACTTTGAAGAAGGCCAAGGGGTCAGTTGGTGCAAGACGGCTTATATGTACAATTGAAGGATGATGGTGCTTCACTTGGAGACAACCTTGTTTTAGGCAAAGACAATGGTAAGCAGTCTTTTTTAGAAAAGACTAGAGTTAATGAGCAGTACTCCAATAGACAACATGCTCAAGAAAATGAGCATGCGAGGCAGCCCATGTGCCAGCATGAAGCTAGGGAAACTGTCGCACGTATGGACATGTACGAGGGAAATGAATCTACCAACTTGATACCAGTTTCCCAACCAGAGCTGAACCAAAAGGAGCGGGAGTTCCCTCATCTCTACGACCCGGCCGCCATCAAAGCTGAACCTTCGTTTTGATCAACGCCCTTTGTAAGATATCACATATGACATTCTGTGATATGGTAGTAGCAAGCTGGAAATCGCCAATGACTTAGTCCAGAGAGCAAAGGGACTTGTGGATGTTGATCTCGATAAGGAGGGGGGGCATCGCCTCGCCCAGTAATTTGAATGTCCTTTTATATTTATTCTCATGTTGGAGCAAATCATGAGCTGGAATTGCCGGGGTGCCGGCAACCATGATTTCTTGCCAGTGGCAAGAGATTGAATTTCTCGACATAATCCATCACTGTTCATAATTCTCGAACCCAGAATTTCGGGCTATCGAACTGCTGAGGTCATTAATCTTTTAGGTTTTTCAGCTTTTGTTCGGGAGGATGCTCGGGGGTTTCGTGGTGGTTTGTGGGTCATGTGGCTGAAAACAGAACTTCGACTGAAACTTATCTCAAGCACAAATCACCTAGTACACTGAAGTTGATGGAGGTGATGGACCTTGGCTCCTCACTGCAGTTTACGCCAACCCGAAAACAAAAACGAGCAGTCTTCCATGTGGGAGGATCTCGTCAATTTCTCATCGACAGTAACGCTGCCATGGGCTCTAATTGGAGACTGGAATAATTATAATGATCCAGCTGATAAATGGGGAGGTGTGCCTGCTGATTTGCGACGATGCGCTCAATTTAATGACTGGATCAATCAATGCAACTTCACCGAGCTTGGCTTCTCTGGTCCCAGATACACATGGGCACAAGGGAACGAAGCTGAGGGGGAGTTCAATGTCGGCTGGACAGAGCTCTATGCTCCTTTTCATGGCGTAGCTGCTTTCCTGAAGCAGTAGTACAACATATTGAAGCTACTTACTCAGACCATTTGCCCATCGTTCTTAAGTGAATGGGTGCTCATATTCTCTCAAAATCCAGCAGACCTTTTCGCTTTCTAAATGCTTGGTTTCAACATCCAGAATTTATGCATTTTGTTTCTAACAACTGGTGTGTTCTAAACCCATTTGTGGATGAATTGGCATCTTTTCGAGATAAGCTGGAGTAGTGGAACAAAAATGTGTTTGGCAATATCTTTCGCAGGAAACGCTGTCTACTTGCATGCATTCGGGGAATCCTCTCTGCGTGAATTCCAGAGGACGAAACTTCCTATGGAAACTGGAGAAAAAACTTCGAAAGGACTTTAATGCCTTGCTATTACAAGAACGCCTATTCTTTCAGAAAGCTAGAACTATGTGGATCCGAGATGGTGATCGCAATACCAGCTTCTATCATACATCACTTCTTGTCAGATGACAGCGCAGTAGGGTGACTATGCTTCAAGATGAGAATGATAACTGGATTAATGATGAAGAAAGCTTGGCGACTGGCTAAATCTTATTTTGAGGCTCTATACACAAGCAACAATATTGTGGTTCAGGATGCTTTTGAATCTAATTCTTTCTATAAAATCTTAGATGAGGATGGAGCAAATCTTATTCAAGAGGTCTCACTTTGTGAAGTCAAGGATTGTGTTTTTTCTATGAGACCTTTTAAAGCACCGGGGTTGGATGGTTTTAATGCGTCCTTTTATCAGAAGTACTGGCCGAACTTGGGATGACAAGTGGGTAATCTTGTCCTGTCTATTTTCAGCAGTAAGGTGTTGCCTGATAGATTTGGCGATGTCCTAGTTTCTCTTATAAGTTCAACAATTCCATCCTATTAGTTTATGCAATGTATCTTATGAGGTGATCATGAAGATTATAGTCATCCGCCTGAAGCCTTCCCTTTCATCTCTAGTTTCCCCTAATCAATGCAGCTTTATTCCTGGATGTCAGATTGTCGACAACATCATTATCATGCAAGAGATCTTCGACAGCATGAAATGCAACAAGGGAAAGAAGGCACTGTTGTACTAAAGCCAGACTTGGAGAAAGCTTATGGTCGACTCGAATGGAGCTTCATTCGTGATACCCTAATTGAAGCTGGTGTCCCCATGGACTTAATCCAACTGATTATGACTTGTGTCCAAGCGGTCAATATGACAGTTCTTTGGAACAGGGGGAAGACTCCTTCTTTTAAGCCATCTCGAGGTTTAAGACAAGGCGACCCACTTTCTCCGTATTTGTTTATTTATGGAGAGGCTTGGTCATAGAATTACAAGAGCAGTGACGGAAGGATTATGGAGACCTGTCAAACTCAGCCGTGAAGGACCTCTTTTATCGCATTTGTTTTTTACAGATGATCTTGTCTTAATGGGGGAGGCGAGTATTCTACAAATAGGCATCATGAAAATAGACATCTTCAGAAGTCTAGGCTCACTTGTTCAAACTATGTCCCTGATCATGATGTGCAAGCTTTGAGTAGGGCAATTGGTGTATCATGGGAAAGGGACCTTGGCAGGTATTTGGGTGTGCAAATAACTCAAGGTCGGGTTGGGCATGGACACTATGCAGAGATGCTTAGCAAGTTTCAGAAGCGTCTTACAGGATGGCAAGCTAAACATCTTTCTTTAGCGGGTCGAATGACCTTGATTAAATCAGTTCTGTCGTCCACCGCTTTGTATGCAATGCAGACATCCTTTCTTCCGCAATCAGTCTGTGATGATATTGACAAGAAATGTCGGGGTTTCATGTGGGGAAGTTCAGAGCATCATGGACGAATACACCCTATCAGTTGGGACACAGTTTGCTTGGATTTGAAACAAAGAGGCTTGGGACTGCGTCGAGCAAGGGAATTAAATTTGGCCGCATTGGCTAAGCTTGCCAGGAGATTCACGATGGAAAGGGAAAGCCTTTGATCATCGATAGTGTGTGACAAGTATCGCATTATTGACGGCATCCCTTCTGATGTGAAAAAGGGTTCGAACTGCTTCAAGGGTATGTGCAAAGGGTGGTCAATGATTAAAGATAGAGTTTATTGTACAATTGATAATGGTCTCTCAACTTTTTTTGGGACAGACTCATGGGCGATGGAGCATCCAAAGCTTAGTTATGCCCTTAATATGGTTCCCCAACATCAGCTATGTTAAAGGGTGTGGGATTTTTGAGAGCCGAATATTGGTTGGCTTTGGGATAAATTCAAACATATTTTACCCCTCGAAGTATTGAACCGACTTGCCGCCTTCTGAGTCTGGTGTGTGTCGGGCATTCTGGACTGCAAAACATGTGCTGGATCTCCGGATGATCGACTCCGTTTGGGATGGGCGTACCGTAATTTGACTGAGCAATTTGATGACGGTAGGCTAACCCCTTTTAATTTCTCTCTGATTTGGAAAACTCCGGCTACTCAAAGAGCTCGTTGCTTCTTATGGGTGACTGCTCATGAGAGACTCAAAACAATGGTTCGTCGGTCCCGTCTAGGCTTTTCTGCGTCGAGCACATGTACGTTATGTGGTTTGAAGGAGGAGACTACAATACATATATTGCGTGACTGTATTCATGCTAAAAGAGTATGGGGCAGGCTTGTACAACGGCACTTGCAACCTCAGTTTTTCAACTTGAATCTGCATGCTTGGTTAGATAGCAATCTCAGAAACACAAAAAGACTCCATAACCAGGTAGAATGGCGCTCCTTATTCATGTTGATATGTTGGTGGCTCTGGAAATGGCGGAACCAAAAAATTTTCAGCCCGAGCGATAAAGTCCAAGATAACAAGTTAGCTTTTATGCTTGCTTATGCAGAAGAGGTGCATGCTGCGTTGACTACCTCGACGACCCATTCTACTCAACAGTCTTCAGTTCAGGTGCGTTGGGAACCTCCTTGTGAAGGATGGATCGCCCTTAATACGGACGGAGTTTCAAAGAGGAGTGCAATAAAGCAACTGCAGGCAGTGTTAGTCGTGATTGTCATGGTCGTTGGATATTAGGCTTTACAGCCTTCTTAGGATATTGTTCGGCTTTGGTTGCAGAGCTCCAAGCAATCATTTTAGGTCTAGAACAAGCATGGAATCTTGGATACCGACGCGTGGTTCTACAGTCTGACTCTCTAGCAGCTGTTTTATTGCTACGACAGGAGCCCGTAAAGTCTCATCCTCACTTTCAACTCATCCTTCCTTCATATTTATCGTGAAGGAAATATGGTGGCAGATTGGCTAAGCTAATTTTGGATTGCGGTATTAACTTGGTGTTCATTTGTTTGATCGACTTCCGAGTGGTTTGCATTGTTGGAAAAAGATGGTAATTTTTTCGATGTACTTAAATCTGCGAGGAAATACTACAACCAATCAAAGTACAATATGAAATCCGACAAATCAAAGACGAACTTAACAGAGCACTTTTAACGTGGAAAACCTCCCAAAATCTAGAAAGTAAAAATCACGGGATCGAGCTCGCAGTCCATCCGAACACTTCGTTATAACGGTTTTGGTATAAACCAAGTGTACCTAGATAAGACGATAACGTTTCTAATCCCACAATGACGGGATTCACATATACGTAGCAAAGATCCACAAGCAAGAATAACACCATCAAGAGAATAAGGACAGAAAAAACAAAAAATTGTCGTTGCCATTGGAACAGGATTGACGGCTATACGGAATCTCGATCGACAATTCAACCGTTGAATACGAAGAATAGGATGTCGTGTACACGTTCACCAAAAATCAGTTTGATCCGATCACGGATGATCTTCGATCCGGTTGGTTTTTTTCAGCTGCGCAAATCAGTTTTTCTTTGTGTTTCTCTCTTTTTGCTCTCAGTTATTGTTGCTTCTCTTCACTATTTGTTATGTATATCTCACCCTCTATTTACTGCTTTGACTTCCCTTTTTAATTAGTAATTTGAAGACTTGGACCAAGGCTTGTGCATTGATTAAGCAAACATAGAAGACAAAGACGGGTTGGACCAAGACCCTTTTAACATGCATTTTATTTTCCTAGCAGAGATGTACGGTATTTCTATTTTAAGATCATTACAATAATATAACCATTTAGGGGTTTCGGCCCTCCATTTGACCTTAAGAAAAAAAAAAACTTAGGATATCTTTATCCTATTGGTGACTTAGGATATCCTTTAAATACGCAAATCCCTTGGATTGTTAATTAACAAGTAGGACAGAGAGTACACAAGGATACAACGCAAGAATATCCTTAATTTTTCATGTTACTAACAACTGCTTCTAGCTTCAGTTAGACGAAGGGCCAGAGAACTCGAGTCTATGATTAATTTCGTTGTAGAAGAACTCATGTTGACTCTACATGGGACTTCAGATTATTCTTCACTTTTAACCCAAGCAAAACTTCCAAATCTCCTAGCTTTTGTCCTTTGATACCAAGATCTATTAATCAAACGTATGCTTGCAGTTTTTTTCGCACTCGACTTTCCACTGATATCAATGCGTCAGAAGGGTTTGATGAGCTATGGAGTTCAATTGGTAACTTGCCCCAAACTCAAAAACTTTGACAAAACGAATGCTAAATGCACTCTATCTTTAGTACTACCTTCTTTTTTTCTTTTTTCTTTTTTTTGACAAAGTGTCTTTAGTACTCTTTATTGCAACTCTACTTGTGATTGATTTTTGTAGGATAGTTATTTCTAACTTACAGAGATTCACCTATTATCTCCTTTTCTTGTTATATACATCCGGACATGTCATATACCCCCTAATCAACACAGTAATTTCCTATGAAAAGAAAATAGACCATAGAGTTCTGATCTCTCTATCTCACTTTCAGTTCATGCAGCCTAGTAACCTACGGTGCCATCCTTCCAAGAAAAAGCAATTATTGAATGGACTTTCATAGTATTACCATTTGCCACCCAAATCTAAAATCCAAAATGCCCGAGTAAATGATATCAAAGAGGGAAAAATGTTGGAAATCAATTCGGTTTGACCGTAATTTTAAGCTAATTTCGATCATCGGATTGGGACGATATTGGGTTTGTTGGAGACTACTTTTCAAGTAGATGATCATAGTACGTACACTAAAATTCTCAAAATCAATTTCTAATGAATGAGAAATCAATGCGCAAAGTAACTCATATGAGAAGGAAAAATGTACATGTGGTATAACTTACCCACATTGAAATTCTTGTATGGTATAATGTACTTTCTAAGAAGAATTGAGTGAAAAATGGATTGGAGTCTTAATATATACCCAATTTTATGTGAGGGAGAGAGCCTAGGTGAGGTTCAAACACATACGCGCACACGTCGCTCCAGTTCGGTTCGATCGATCGCGAGGCAGGTCTACATATAAAATAATCATTTTATTAAAACTTTATTTTATATTATTTTTTGTTGGAGTGTGTGTGAGGATAATCTGAACCTTGATGACGGTTTGCCCAGTTAGCATCGGTTGGACTTGTAGTCCAATCACAGCGTGAAACGTGTCACGCTGTCCTTCTCCCTGATGGCCTATATATGTATACAGATGTTCAGGCATTCCAGAATGCATCCCATTTTAATTTTCCTCTTCTCTCTTCTTTCATTCCCTCTTCCAGTCTTTCCGGTCAGTACGCATCAAAACACAAGTCCAGTCCAGTTTTATGTCGAGAGAGTTCGAGGCATAGAATCGATACGCTGGTGTCTCTACGTTGTATTGTTGCATCAAAGGATTTGTCGTTGTATATTGGGAGACGGTTGCCTAGTATCCATAAGCATCAGTGCGGGGTGATTAATGTCTTAAGGATAGATGATGAAACCCTTGTCTTGACTTTTCAGTTTGCATAAACCAGTCTAGTTTGTGTACTGTTCTTGTTGTTGTTTCTTTGCATTCTGTTTCTATTCTTGTTTTTAGTTTTGATTTTAGTTTCTGTACTAACCTAGTAACAAAAAAAAAAAAACCATGACAATTGTATAAAGGTTAATGTGCATCAATGGCTTGCATTCTCAACTCTCTTTATACAGATTTATAAAGGAGTTAGGCCATGATCAAGGCTACAGAAATGGAATGGTTTCTACCTCTTTCTGTGATTGTATCGATACTTTCTATTCTTGCAGCTATCCAAATGTAGGTTGATTGGAGAAATTATTGGATTTTTCTAATACGCCCCCTCAAGATGGTGCTTCCATCAAGAATGTCAATCTTGGATTTTAGGAATGCCAAGCGAGAATTGGAGAGAGGTTTGGTAAGTATGTTTGCCAATTGCTTTGTGGTTGAGACTTAGGACATGTGTAATACACCTTGAGAGACCATTTGTTGCACGAAATGATAATCGATGGCGATGTTTCATCCGAGAGTGAACATCAGATTGGTACATACATATGTTGCGTCAACACAATCACAGAAAATGACTGGAGGTCTCAAGTTGAAAAGGCCAAGCTCACGAAGCAAAGAACAAACCCATGAAAGCTCTGCAACAGTGGCTGCAATCGCTCGATATTCTACTTCTGTTGAGGAGCGAGAAATTGTCCGTTGCTTTCGTGAGCTCCATGATACAGGATTCGCACCAAGATAAATAATGTAAGCTGAGATAGATGGCCGATCGTCCGGATTTCCTGCCCAATTGGCATCTAAGAAAGCATGAAGTGAGAGTGGAGTACCACGAACCAGGTGAATGCCATGAAAGATTGTACCTTTGAGATAGCAAAGCAACCGCTTCGTCGTTGCTAAATGAGTCGCTGACGAACATTGCATGAACTGGGACAATTTATTATGGTGAAGGCAATATCAGGCCTTGTGATGACAAGATACTGAAAAGAGCCTACAAGACTGCGGTAACTAGAAGCATCGACCGAAGGCCCACTGTCATATGCTGATAGTGAAGAACTAGCCGCCATTGGACTGCGAACATCCTTGGCATCCTGCATCTTTTATCTTTGAAGAATTGTCGCGGATATACTTGTGTTGAGATAGTAAACACCCTCGGCGAATCTGCACAAAGTGAAGTGCATACTAGCCAAAATCAGGCCGCACTAGACTAGGAAAATCTTTTGATGGCCTATTTATCCCCTTTAGGCTATTCATTGTAAACTCTGTGATTTACAACGATGACGATGTTCAGCAAACCGTTGTGTTGTGGTGTATATGGGGGTGTGGTCAGATGAGAAATCCCATGTCGGGAGAGGAATTGTTTGAGTTTTTAATATTCACCACCTCCGTTAGAATAAATCGAGATAATAGGCTTATTAAATTGTTTTTCATTATGTTTTTGAATTGAGCTAAGATTTCAAGGACATTGGATTTGTTTCTGGTGGGATATAGCCAAAGATATTTTGTGAAGTGGTGAACAAAAATGACATAGTACTTGAAATGGTCAATCGAAAGAGTTGGAACAGGACCCATACATCGATGAAAACAAGTTCTAATGGTTGATGACTTTTGAGAGACGAAACGCCAAAAGTTAGTTGGTGACTTTTATTGCAACGATATGAATTATATAAACCAGTGGACTTAGACTCAAGAGGACTCCAGCAAGGGTAACGAAAAAGACCGAAGAATAGTGTCGAGGATGTGTGGAGAGGAGTGCCCGAGACATTGATGCCATCCATCACGTTGTGTTTGCTCGCCAACAAGTGCTGTAGATAATGATGAGGAAGCACTAACGGATGAGGGCAAGCAATAGACTCCATTCTTGAGGTCACCTCGAATAAGAGTCGTCCCCTGCACTGGTCCATCACAACAAAATGAGAAGCAAAGAATTTAATAAATGTTTGATTCTGTTGACAAAATTGTGAGATGGAAATTAGATTTTTTTCATATTGAGGGAGTACAACGCACATTATCTAAAGTGAAAGAAATAGTTGGAGAACGAAGATTTGTTGTACCGATGTATGAGATTCCTAAACCTGTTCTATCACCTATGACGATTTGATCTAACCCATCATATTTGAAATGCAGGGCAAGATTGGAAAGGTCATTCATAATGTGATGGGAGGCAGTCGAGTCCATAAGCCAACCCAGGTTCCTCTTGGAAGTAGTTGTCGTGTGAGCAACTGGACCATTTGTTGGAGGTTTGATCCTGTAACAAGTCTTAGCTGTGTGATCATATCGATCACAAAACTGACAAAGAGGACGGTTTGTGGATTTACCTCCATAAGGATTTTGATCCTGACTTCGGCCTCGATTAATTTGAGAGGAGGAGTTGTGCCATAACTTGTGTTTTCAGATTTATTTAACGGACCACCATAGTGTGAACGATTAGCAACATTTGTCGTAATGGAGAGGTTTTCAACAGCATGTTCATCAAACTCATATGCTATCAATTTATCATGTATTTCTTCTAAGGAGATAGAGCTCTCGCAAGCTCTAATGACCGCAGCGATTTCCTTGTATTCATGTCCCAGTCCTCATAGGGCATGAATCACAAGGTCATCGTCAGAGATAGGTGAGTCGATAATAGCAAGTTCAACGGCAATTCCTTTGATCTCTTGAATTAATTCAGCAACAGATTTGGAGTGTCGTCATCGGAGTGACAGTTGCTCTTTTAGGTGTATCACACGTGATCGAGATCGATTGGAATACAATTGAGCAAGTTTAATCCATGCTTCGCGTGAACTTTTTGCGAAAGCAATAAGAGAGAGAACTGCTTCTGACACAGAAGCAAGAATAGTATGAAGGAGGAGCTGATCCTGTCGAATCCATGTCGCATATGCTGGGTTACTGCAAGATTGGTCCCCCTGTCATGGTTAGCAAAAACACATATAATACGCGTATTATACACGGGCCATTCGTTGTTTTTTTTTTTTTTTTTTTTGTGTGTGGAAAAAACGTGTTTTGTAGTTCATTTCCGATATATATATATATATATATGCGAAAATACACGTTTTTTTCGCGTCAACGTTTGATATGTCATTCGTATTATGCGTTTGATATAAATGTCAACACTTTTTTCTTTAGGTGACCAATTTTAAATTTTATAACTTATTTACTTAGACATTTGATTGGTTTGTTATTAAAATGATTAAAGCGATATAAAAAAATTTAAATTCATATACTCCACTAACAAAATAATGTTTCATCTCTAAGAGAACTACAGTGTATTCGAAGGAATAGTAAATTTGATCAAATGTCAAGTAGCAATTGCTGCTTGTCTGCCCCAGAAGACAAAAAATGAGCAGGTTTCTAATTTCAAAGAAAAAAGAAAAAGGAAAAAACAAACCCATAAACTTTTACTAACAACAAACCTGAAAAACACGCCATATTCTATCTTTGTTGCGGCTGAGTAGCAACGTCATTTTGTTATATATATACGGAAAAAGAAAGCAGCAATAGAAACTGCCAATTAACTATCGTAATGAACTAAAAACTAGGCAGGCTTGACTTTTAATTTTTTTTTTGATTTTTGTTTTTTTTTTTTTTTTGTTTTTTTTCCAAAAAATATTGGGATTTGCTCATGCCGCTGTTAATAGGCAGGTTCTGCCGTTACTTCCATTAGCCGATATATATATAGTTTTTTTTTTTTTTGAAAGGTATATATATGTAACTTTCTTATTGTATGACAATATCTAAATACATAGATTGTCATCTATTTTATAAAGTTAATTTATTCTATTTAATTCAGTTGTTTTGTTAGAATACTATTTTTGGAATAATTTCTCATCTTTAAATGCTACTTTTTTTTTTTTTTAAATTTTTAGATTATGTATGAATATTATTATCGATTCATATATGTGATTTTCATATGAATTTAGTTTTATCATGCTATAAATTGAATAAAGTGTGTGAAAATATGAGAAAATATGTCGTATTTTTCATTCCGTATTTTTCATGACTTGACATATTATACTCGTATATACACGTATCGTATCTTTGACGTATATGTTTTTTGAGCCATATTTTTATCCCTATATTTTTTTCATCCTCACATACTATACATAAAATACTCGTATCGTACTTTTACCGTTCTGTATTTTACTAAGTATGCCCTCTGTCCAAGTTTTGTAGTAGGACAAAGATTTGTACCATCGACAAATCCGACTAGATTATAACCAATGAGGAGAGCGTTGTTTTGGGCTCGTCAAAGATGGATAATTTTGAGAGGCCAATTTGACCGGGATTTGAGCCACATTGAGAGCAATCAAGCTTGATGTAGGTGGTACAATGATTGTGACTAATGCAGGAGTGCTAGGAGTTTCGGCATTGCTGGAGTTTTCTGACGCCATGAGGTGGGATCTGAAAAAAAAGATCGGTGTCTGATACCATACAAAGGTTAATGTGTATCAAATGGTTTGCATTCTTAACTCTCTTTCTACAGATTTCTAAATGACTTCAACCTCTTTTCTGTGATTACATTGATACTTGCTATACTTGCAACTATCCAAATATAGGTTGATTGGAGAAATTATTGGGATTCCCTAGTAAATTGAACATGATAAGGGATAGAGAAAAGAAAAAGTGATAAAGATATATGGTTATACATAACAATCGATCATACTAAACAGTTACTTGATGGTGAGGTTGATGACATGATTCGTCGTCATTGTAACATGACGAATACTGGAGATGCTTTACAGGTAAGTTCCCCACCATGATCATGGAAGAACTTGGACAAGAACAGCGATGATCATTGCTCACAATACTGATACTACTGAGAGGTGCTGGTGGATGAAGCAACATCATCTCCCTTCGAAGGTAACAACAATAGGTGTGGAATGTGTTCGGCGTCACGTTCAGTTGGAAACTAAGTCCAAACAGGAAATCGACTTCGAGGAAGTTCATCTCTGCTGTGCTTATTCCTCCTATCTTGGCATAGTATGCATTGTTGTAGTACCTGAAAATTAAGATTAAGTTGAGAAGTTTCAGTAATTGAATTCATCAAAGCGAAACTCAACGGCTGGTTAGAAAACATATATATATACAAGAAGTTATAATGAGCAAGCTATTAATGCTGAAAATATGTGTTGGTTTTCAGATATCGACCGTGCACGAAATGTATACATCAATAGACCATAATGCCTCGAAATTTCATTAATAATTGACTGATTAGTATAATTTTGAGGAATTGTAGAGATGTTACATTCTTCCATAAGTTCAGAGTCCAACATCTTATTGAGGAATATTATTATTTAATATATATTCTATTGTTTTTTCTTTTCTTTTGAGTAAATAAATCTATTGTTTTTATATTAAATCGTGTACATATTTCAAACTCGATACGAAAATGTAATGTTATAGGTATGCACATTATTCACCTTGAGACTTATTCTTAGCCTATTACGACTCGAGTTTCGATTAAAGCATTCCATCTTACAGCTAAGAGATCCAATGGCCGAGATTCCATCCTCCAGAGTCGGAAATAATTTGTGGGAAAATATATGATAGCGACATGTCGAGAATGTAAAATCTAGGAATGCACATACATGCCCATGTGAAAGGGGGTAAGGTGATCATCATGGTGACTTGTTTGCATATGGGAGGAGAAGTAGAAAGCTGGATTTTCGCTGGATATTTAGAGTGGAGGACCAACAACACAACTTCTTGCCTCAAACAACAAAAGGGAGAAAAGGATCCTATGTATTTTTATATGTTTCACTCTTTCATGTAGTCACGTGGCTACGAAAAGGGAGAACCATGGCTACGCCATTTTCATTGTTCAATTTTTTGACAACATGAGAAAAACAAAAGTCTGCCTTCCCTCTCTATCTATCCAAGGGAGGGAAGGCCAGAGGCCTTTGGTGTCCCCTTCAGTCAAAAATTGGGGCCTCACAATCACTAGCTAATATGCTTTTCTCTCATGTCTTTCTTAGTTCGTGGGTCTAAATCCTGATGTCTTAGGCATAGAGGAACCACACCAATCCATCCCGAATTTGGTGGTTAAACTCTACTGCGGTGACGATACTGTAGGGGGGGTCCTGTGGAAAAATAGCTCGATGCCAGGATTGCCAGGATGAAGCTCAAGACCTCTCATTCTTATTCCTTTTTCATATGAAAGAAAGTGAAAGTCAAAAAAAGATGAAAGATGAATGAAAGGCTTGTATTAGTTTATTGAGATTAAAAACCCAAATTATGACATCCCCCACAC
This sequence comes from Drosera spatulata, assembly GCA_035668315.1. NCBI lineage: Eukaryota > Viridiplantae > Streptophyta > Magnoliopsida > Caryophyllales > Droseraceae > Drosera > Drosera spatulata. The sequence goes on from JAOVYX010016789.1 coordinate 15,992, forward strand.
CGCGGAACGCACCGTTCTTATAGAGAGAAAGGCGCTTTCACATCTTCTTAACCCGAAATGGATGGGGAGAGGAAAGGCTCCTTGTTTTGAGGATACTCCCGGGAACAGATCCAGTGGAGGCTGGGTGGGACCCGTAGCTCAGAGGATTAGAGCACGTGGCTACGAACCATGGTGTCGGGGGGATTCGTAAATTGGGACATTCACGTCAGAGTTTTTTAAATAGAGAATTTGTAAAAATAAAAAAGTATATGGATAAAAAAATAATAATATGATGTTGAAAAAATATGCAGAAATATGAATAGAAACTATAAAAACGATAAATAATAAATAATAAATAATAAATTAATAAATATAGAGTAGTATTATAGCATATCGTATTTTGTCAAGTAAAATGGGATGAAATGAAATATAATGAATAGTAAAAAAGATGAGAGAAAAATTTTAGAGCTTCTAATGTGAATGGAATGGAGGACTGAAGGGTACAACAAATTCTGTTTTATCAAAAATAAAAAGAAAAAAGGAAACTGAAATAAGTAATATTCCTTTCTATTCAAAATAATTATAATAGGTTGACTATGTGCATTTGTCGAGATGAAGTTTGACTCACGCCTCGAGACGATCAGACATATTTTTTGGAAAGTTATCGTGAAACACTAATGATAATTTAGGTTATGTATTAAAACTTGACGTCGGTGTCATATTTTTTTAGCGTCGTTAAGACGTAAAACGAATCTTCTCAAAATACGTGTTGAATAAAAGTAAAAGTGTTATAATTATTTAGGGACGAAGGGAGTAGGCTAGATTACTGTAATGTCCGAGAAATTTTGGGAATTTAAAAATGAATATATAACATACATACAGTACGTACGTAAATAAAGTGCGAATAAAAGACGTTACATATAACGTTACAAATTAAAATATAGTCGCGCATAAAAGTTAAAGATTTAATCGAAAGAAATATTTGATTACTAAATCAAATATAACAATGAAATATTTGGGATAATTAAATGATCGTTACGACGATGAATGTTGCGAATAAATAACGTTACAACGTTATAAACGTTGCGCGTAAGGACTGGCGATTTTAATCCCATAAATAATGGATTATGGCTCGGGAGGTCATATTTTCGTATATGGGATAAATTTATCGATGTAAATAAATTATCGATGAATTAATATTACGAAATTTTGATAAATAATGGATTAAACGAGACGTATCGTGGATATTAACCCACATGTACTTAGCTTCTCCACCTTCACTGTCAGCTTCCCATTTCACTCACCACCACTCAGTCGCACTCGCCCTCATCCACCAGCCACCATCGCCGCCTTCCACTGCGCCACCCTCTTCATCATCATCACAGCCACGCGAACACAACCACCACTAGCTTCAGCCGCCCTCGTCGATGTTTTGCTCTTCGTCGTGGTCGTCTTGTTCTCTCCAGCCGCGCCACCACCATCAGCTCCATCGCCATCGCGCCACCATCCTCTTCATCACCACGCCACCACCATCTCAGTCATCATCGTCGTCCTTGTTCCTCACAGTCGCGAAGCCATCATCATCTTCATCGTCCTCACGCGCAGCCACCATCGCCGCCGTCTTGTTCTTCACCGCGCACGCTATCGTTGGACATCATCATCACGCCGGCCACCCATCAACCACCATCATCATCGTCTGCAAGCCACCAACGAACTCCAGCGATCACAAGGAGCTCCCTCGCGCGCGCTGGATCACCGCCCTGAGCGCGCGATCATTGCCATCAGCTACCTTCGACCTTCCGACGACATTCTCTGGCCACCAACAGCTCCGGGAAGGCGGTGGCTGGCAGGCAGCGAGAGGGACGAGGCCTTGGACGTCATGAGTTCGAAGTTTGAGCGGAGAGGAACTTAGAACGCTTCTACGAAGCTTTCCGGCCAACTTCCGGCCGAATTCCGACCAAGGTCCGGCATCCAGCATGACGGAGGAAGGGCAACGGGGTGGCAGAGCGGGGGACGGGTTTTTGAGGTCATGGGTGCCAAGGGATGTGCATGAACGAGTGTAAAACGACTTAACAAAGCTTCCCGACGAATTTCCGGCGTCATTCTGACCGACTTTCCGGCAACCGACAGTGATGGTGACGAGGACAGAGCAGTGACGGAAGTTGGATAGCGTCAGGTGACGTTGGGTATCAAAGTTGCCAAGGTTTCTTTAACCCAAAGTGAAACTAGGGTTAAACACGCTTCAAAGGTAACCTACCCCCTCTCGATCCGTCTCATGCTTAATATTTCATCAATATGATGTGTTATGATGAATGTGATGAGAAGTGTACCGTCAGGAGGGCGATGATATGCATGGTTGCTTGGTTGATGTGTTAAGACGATAACAAAACCCTAGTTTCCACAAAATATGCATGGGAGCATGCATGAACACATGCGTACGTAAATTTATGCTAATTATGATCTTAAAACACCATAAACGTGTTTCGTTAGACCTATGTATGCTTAGAGTGGCGATACGACGGATTTTACTCGATCACGGGATTATGTATAAATCAGGGGTCGCGCCAGCGATCAACCTGAGTCGCGGCCGCGATAGGGCCAGTCACGGCCGCGACGGCCTTCTAACCAGGAAATTATCGATTTCGTGCATTGAACCTTAAACCTAAATACGTATTTGAGATAAATAACCCATACGCATGGAAATATAACCTTAAAACATGCATATATGATCACGTTTGATACGTGGTGGGGTATTTGGGGTTGAAATGAAGTAGAATACACACCATTATGTTATATATATCCTCACGGGAAATAAATGAAAGCAATCTCAAATGATTGATAAAAAGGAACGGGGGATGTAGAGCATAGTTACAGTATCTGTGTGAACTAATGAAAAATGAACGAATAAGAAATATTGCATCCCTGAACAGATAAGGTCGACATTGACGTCCCTTCTTCGATCCGTTGGATCGTTAGTCGTTTTCCTTGGAATTAATGAGAAGGTCAAACAATGGTTTCCCTTCTTTGATCCATTGCAATCATTTGTTGTATCCTTGAATAGCCTTGGTGGTATTGTTGAGTCATTGCACTCCAGTATTATCCTCTGAATCATCGTCACGGGTGAGAACTAGGTAGGGAGCGATGGACATCCCCCATCTTCTTTGCATGCATGCAGCGGCTTCGACACCGTTGTGGCGGGGCCACGGGTTACTCTCTATATGGAGGCTCAAATTATCTCAATGCTGACATACGATACCTCATTGAATGCACACAAGAGGTGTAAGGCGACGTATAGAGTAGGCAGATGCGAAAATAGAATCTATTAGGTAACCCGGATGACGATTGACACTTTATTTTATCTCTGTACTCCGAGTCGGTCATATCCTTGGAGTTGTCGCTTTTGAGTCAGGCCGTGAACCCTAAATAAATGTAAAAGAAAGGAATGACTCTTAAAAGTCATACGAAGCCATATAAACAAATGTGAAACAATACTGTTTGATATGGCGCCCATATTTTCAAATCATATTATAAAAATATTTTAGGGACTTTCGACGGTCGTCATAACCGTTAGTTGAAGTTCTTTGTAATTGGGATTTATACATCTTAGGTTGCTGAGTTTAGTTACCTCACGGTTATGGTTTTTCAATTGCAGGTATGCCCCCAACAACACCTGAAGGTTCTTAGTGTGAGTTTGTATGCACATAGATCATATCACGTATTTTCGGATATTATAGCAGATCAGATGTCTAATGTGTTTACTGTAATAATTGGTCTGCATTGGTTTTGCAATAATGTTGTAACTTAAACAGGTATTTGAACTTATAAGGTATAAATGTAGCTACTGTTTATAGTTTCCTTGACTTTTATACCATTAAACTCATTCGATTTATTTGGCCTTGTCACGGACTTGGTTCGTGACGACATAACGCTCACGTGTCTTGTAGATACGAAAAGTCGGGGCGTTATAATTACTTATCACGATTTCAGAACTCAGTTTTTCACTTATCATAATATAATAACACCAAAGAAGCCAAAAAAGCCAAATAACCCAAAAAAAAAAAAAAAGACCAAAAAAACCAAGAATAATCTGTGTTTTGTGGCAACTTGCAAGCATCATAGTATGACATGAATTTTTCTTCAAAGAGAAACTTTACTCGTTGGCAATCAATCTCTACAACATATTTCTATCATCTTCTCATCAGTGGCATTTTGTTCTTAACCTATTTCATTGCATCAGATACACGACAACCAAAGTTTACTCGACACACAACGACATTATTTGACAATATTTTTCTCGTTCTCTTGTTAACGGGAATACTTGAGTCTCTTTCCCCCCCTTTCCCTGGAAATGCAATCAATGAAATGAACAATTCAACAACAAAACAAGGTGAGGACAAATTGTACAACCTTGGTCAAGACATCCCATAGTTGTTGGAGCACTTTCTCAATCACTTAGCTGGAAAAATGCTCTCTATTTTTCCACCGAATTCCCAAGACCACAACTACGCCACATTTCCCGTATCTGAACAAACAAACTGTCCACAACGTGCTCCCATTTTACCACAGAATTCAATTCCCTCAATGTAATTTCCCTTTATTATGAATTTTCATTCAAACATTAATTCCATGTACGAGAGTTCACCTTTGCTAATTACTAGTATCATGATTTCGATGACACCAACAAGTGGTAGTTACGAACAAGGTGTGACAACAACTGGTTTCCAAGCACATTGAAATGGATCGTTGAATAAATGTGGTTAGTTCTGAACTTTCTTCAGAAAGTTTAAAACTAGTTACACATACACAGAGAACTATACGATTATGCTTAAGGACGAGTTATTGCAGCAGCGATGTTGTTGGCCACTTCAAAATCAGCCACGTTTCTTCCTAATGTTAATCCTCCAATCGAAGTGGAACTCAAGAAAGGAACTGTTTCATCGAAATTCCGACAATGCAGCTACGAACCATGAGAAATAGATGTGGATCGGCAAATCACAAGAGAAAGAAGAACCAAAAGGAACATACGGCCGAATACGACCAAATAATGACATTGTCAATCGAGATTTCACTGAATTGCACCCAATTTTCATCAAAACAAATCAAATCATATTGATCAGAAAAACTCACACATCGTCCATGAACTTGGCAGCAACCAAGACACTAGTAATGACCAACCGATGAACATTCCACGAATCTATCGCCACCGTCGACTGCCTCTGCACGAACCGATCCAGATAAACATACGCGACAACGAAACACGACGAGCTACAATTTGCATACTGAAAGATCCTCTCAAGATAACTATGGATCGAGATGGCAGGACGGGATAGGCCGTGGAAGACAGAAACATGTTGCAGGTTCGATCTATGGTGTGCATCGTTGGAATCGGTCACACGTTGTAGGGCGGACGATATGAAGCTCAGCATCTTCGGCACTCCGGAGCTGGAGTTCTCCAGCTCCGACTTGGCCTGTTCCATTGTTTTGTGGTGGATTTGAGATGATTTTGTTGTGTTTGAGTTTCTGTGTGCTTGGAGAAACAGAGAGGTCTGTTTTGTGTTTGTTGTTTTTTGGGCTTGAGTGCGTTTATGAGATGGATTTGTGTATATATATGAAGGTTGGCATGTTAGTTATAGCTGGGCTTTTTTGTTTTTTGTTTTTAATTTGACAATCATGACCTTGGGAATTGCGCTGATAGTGACTAGGTTATGTGTAGCCGCTATGGCATAAGTGCATTCCTTGTGATTACAAAACGTTCGTAACTTTTAGGTTGGTTTTGTATGTACTCCTTGATCTCAAAATAGAAACAACACTATACTATCATGGAAGGTCCGTTAAGACTTGAGATAGACTTTGATTTATGTCATGAGATATCCATATATGTTTTTTTTTGAATTTATCGTGTGTATCGCTAATAAACATCTAAATATTGAATGGTGATAATTATAACAAGTGTGGTATATATCTTGGGATGAATAGAATATTTATCTTATCAAATTAAAAGAATCTTTGAGAATGTGAAGAAATCTTGGGAACAAAAAACTCTTTCATTGTTTTGCCAATGTAAAATATGGTATGCTTTCCATCGAATTTTCTTATTCAAATTAGTTGTGACATCCTTTGTAATCAATCATAGACCACTACTAAGCCATGATAAAGCTCGCAAACGATCGAAAACGACAATGATTAAGATAAACTAGCTAAGATAGTAATGATGATCATATGGATGATGTTGGGATCTTGAAATGAGGTCAACTAGGAACTGCATGATTAATTCATGTAGTTATAAACTTTAACTTGGTAAAGAGTGAAATTAGGTGGCACTGGCAAGAGAGGTGAAAGCGGGATTGAGATTATCGGTTGTTCTGTTGGCATGGCAGAAAAAAATCCAACTGTTGGATCATGTTTTTTTTCTTATATTCTGCAAACAATATAGCACAGGATCTAAATCCACGAAACTGGATGCCTTGCCTTGTGTGTGGGCAAGCATGATATAGGAGGAATTAAATTGATGAGAGTGAGTGACCCACTTTTTAAGGGGCGTGAATAGTGAATCTTGAAACATACAAGTAGTACGTAGTAGCATGTGTGGAGTCCTCTTTTTCTCTGGCTCCATCTGTTTACAAGCTGTGAATCACATGCCTTGGTCTAGGGGAAAGTCCCACAGATCGACTGGATCCATGTTGTATGTGATTCCGCCAAAATAGATCGTAAAAAGTTATGGCTTGTAAGTTAGGTAGTTCCTGAACAAACATTGGATACCCAATCAACTTCTTTGGAAAAAATCAACCGATATAACATATAATCCTATAACGATAAAAAAATGTTGACCATATTTGTTGTTCTTTTCAATGGATATCTGTTTATATCCGCAGTTCATTTCATAAAAAGTGTGTCACATTCACAGATCTATTTTATATCCGTAAATCTTTTCAGAAGATGTTGACTGGTTATCTAACATTGACTTGGATCATTATCCTATAAGTGATGACCAGTAAATTTTGCTTAAAAAGAGTTCATTTTTTGTTTAATTTTTGGAGAAAATAGGACATGCAAAGAGTATGGATTGTTGTCTATATTCTTAAAGTGTTGCTAGATGGAGTTATCATTTATCCTCTCTATTATCATCTCAATTGAAATAGTTCCCATTCTATGTGGGTGAAGATGTGCAACAAATAGTGTTGTCAAAACTAGGCCCGGCCCGTCCGTCCGGCCCCGCCTGTCCAACTTTTGTCCTGACTTGGCCCGGCCCAATAGCTCTCGGACGGGCTTTTCGAAGTCCGGTCCAAGGACACAGACTGGATTGGACATTGATTTAGGACACATATTGTCCGGCCCGGCCCGATCCAGCCATGATCCGGCCCGACGGACGGACGAGCCGGCGGACGGATTGTAACCCGACCCGGGAAAAGTATTAAAAAAATGAAAGATATAGAAAAAACCGTTGACGTTTTTCAGAAAACGTTGACGTTTTCCATGTGTTAATTTGGTTTTTTTTGTCCAGTGTTAATGTACTCAAAGTTTTGGACAAACCGTTGACGTTTTTCACAAAACCGGTGATGATTTTCAAAACCGTTGACGTTTTCTGAAAACGTCAACGTTTTTTGTGAAAATGAAAAGCTTTGCTTTCATTTTTTTTTTTTTGGGTCCAAAACCGTTGACGGCTTTAAGGAACCGGTCACGGTTTTCAGGTTTGTAGGCAAAAAATAGAACGTGCTTCATAGAGTATCAAAACCTTCCACATGCGTTTAACCATATACATTGATA
>JAOVYX010016790.1:0-18944 GCA_035668315.1 Drosera spatulata
GAAACTTCCCAGGAGGTCACCCATCCCAGCATTACTCCGCGTTAAGCACGCTTAACTGCGGAGTTCTAAAGTGATGAGGTACCGAAAAGGAAGGTGCACCTTGTTGCTATAGATAGTACTATCAATCCATTTAAGCATTTCCTTGGGGTATTACATACACCCCCACTTAAAGAACATAACGTCCTCGTTGCGAGTTCAAGCACGACACGTAGCCCCAGAACCTTCCCCTGCTAGGCGGCTGACCTAGACCTCTTGTCCACAGGTCCAGCACGCGGTCGCACGGTTTCTCTGATACCATACTGTAATGCCCCGGCCAAATCCTTGCTACTGGAACATCACCAAGAATCGCTCGCCAGGCTGATAACTGGCCCCACAAACCAACACTAGTCCTTTCAATGCGCTTTGGCCTCACTCGTGTATGTCCTGAGAAACTTCCCAGGAGGTCACCCATCCCAGCATTACTCCGCAACGCGGAGTTCTAAAGTGATGGTCTATCAAAAAGGAAGGTCCACCTTGTTGTTATAGGTAGTGCTATCAATCCATTTAAGCATTTCCTCGGGGTATTATAGAACTGGAAGAGGACGAAAACGTCCCCTTCTCCGGAATGGACGGCATCGTCATATTGGAGTCATCTAGGGGTTGAGGGGACTTTGTACACCTAGGTTTCCTATACAAACGAACCTCCTCCTCAGAGTCGTTGTCAGTAGTTTAAGAAATCATTGTTAGTTTTGGATTAAAGAGATCAAATCTGAAGTTAGAAAGGTACCGAGCTCGCAGAAAAGCGACAAGTTTAGGAGAAGTTTGGGGAGGGAAGAAAGAGAGAGTGTAATAAGTGGGGGGGACCATCCCCTTATCTAGGAGATGAGGTCAACCTCCCATGGGTTTTTGGCAGTAAGGCTCAAAGACTTTTGGCGGAAAACCACCAAGCTAACCGTTTAGAGGTCAACACGTTAATGGTGAGGGCATCCATGCAACGATTTGACTTCTGCCATTATGACGTCCCCATTAATGGCACCAGACTACGAGGTCGATAGAGATTCATCCTTATCCATGAGATTCAATCTTATCCGCTCGGAGAGGATAAGGCTTAACCTGGTTGTCTTAACTCAGTTGTCCTTGAAAAAGTGGATCCGAGAACCAAGTCAATCGGCATCAAGTGTTAAGCCAACAAAACGCCGGGTCCAAAGGTCCAAGGGATTCAAAGGTCGAGGGCCGAATTCCAGACCTCAATGAGCTCCCGATCTGGACTCCCCAACTCGGGACCTAGGGGGTAAGTGTTGGTGTAAAATGGCAATGGCCTATGGACTAAAAATCCAACAAAGGGCCCAACATTATTAAATCAAGAGCCTATAAGATGAGGCCAAATGGCACTTCATGGAGCCAAGCACCTTAATGACAAGTGTCTACTATACAAAAATGAATAGCATACTATAAATATCCTCATTTGTCACCCAAAAACTGTAAGATTCTATGTATCCCACTCAGCCATTAATCTCCATTTATCGAATCGACACTGACTTAGAAATCGGAGCCAGGCCTAATGGATCACCACCTCGGGCCCGACTAACCGTGCTTTTTGTTTCTTGTCCATGCAGGCTCCCACGTCAAGACCAAGGTCCAAAGACATCACCAATCCATTACAATGACGTCTGGTTCCTGAGCTCAGGTCCATCTGTTGGACCCATTCTCCCGAATTCAGCCCAAACGGATTCCTTAACTTCACCTCTTGAATCATCCCTTTATGGTGAAAAACTGAAAAAAGAATGATATGTTTTTCAAAAAAAAAAAAACATCAATCAAAAATAAAACATAAACCAAAAATACAATTGAAATACAAATTTAAGGTAATAATTTCAATAAGAAAATTAATAAATTTATTAAAACTAAATAATTTTCAAAATTACAATTAAAATGAAAATACATTTAAATTAGGTTAGTAAAAAATTATTAAATGTAATTCATTTCTAAATATATCTCAATCCTAAGCTGATTTTCCCCTTCTAAGGGTACTTAACTCAAAGGAGCTATTAGTGGGTCATTTTTTTTTCGTTTTTCCTTTGTCACGTTATTCATAAAGAGATATTGCGAAACACGAAGCCCGATGTGGGTAAAGCAAGTCTTCACTACACAGTTTGGTTTATGTACGAGTACATCACATTGTTCGATGTGGGATTGGACTATCAGCCTAAAGTTAACAACTAATAGCATCAACGACAGCAAGGATTGATCAGGCCACATGGCTTATTGTTCTTCATGCCTGGACTCAAACTAATGTACAAGAGGCGAATTTTTCTCGGGTGTCATCATGTGATCATCATCGGAGGTTGAAGACATGTCGTGTGATTGACGTGATGATCGATCACCAGATGAAGAGGGCGAGGAAGAGAGCGTACGACATGGTGAGACAAGGAATGAGAGAGAACAAGAGGAGAAGTATGAGAGAAGGCTCTTGTTGCTGGATGTTATGAGGAAAAATCATGATGGATGATAGTATGAGCAGACCCATCAAGGTTGAAGCCAAGAATCTGTTCCAACGATCATAATCATTCATTTCCATGGTCAAGTGTTCTTCTTGATAGAGGTTAGTTTTACCTTGCTTGGTTTATATATGAAGATGAAGGATGGAATAGATTCAATGGATGTATGATTGAGGAGTTATGAGTTTGCATATTGATGTCTGGATTGATAATATTGAAGAGATGAGTTTATCAATCACCATGGAAAGGTGCATGCATTTTCCTCTTTTTCAGTGTTCGATGGGCGCAGTTTATGTTCGTGTTATGTACGACGAAAACAAGGAAACGGAAGAGGTTCAGTTTTTTATCTAACAACACAAAAATTATAGTGAAAATGATATACCTAGCCGCAAAGGCGCAAATCCACCAACCTCTTATAAAATTTATGATAAACACAGCAACGTTTTCGAATGCTGTATGCGGACAAGATATAGGATGATGTTTATTTTGCTGAGAAAGAATCTGTGGGTGAAGTCCCTGTCCCGCCAAATAAGCCGTAGAGAAACTCCAGATGTCAGTTCCCAGTGTTTTACCCATCACACTAGCTTTTCAGATTCATGAACATGAACATCAAAATATGTCGCAATGTAGTAGTATTACCAATTACTCATCAATCCTACTGCTAGTCAAGTGGCCGCATTCACGTCAAAATTATATCATATCATATATCTGGCCAAAGCAGTAATAAACAGAAGACTATTCAGCTAAGAGACAAAACCTTCCTAGTCGCTAAAACAAATCAACGAAAGACCCGGTTCAAGTTCTATGTCTGATCTTATCATGGGCTAGCTAGTACCAAGATAATGATCGAGTCATACATGGAATCAATCAGATCACAGATCAGTATCGACCTATTGTTAAGACCAAATAGCTGACATCTTTGCTTCTTTAACCAAAGTAGGATTGCCATCTGGCAATGGATTTGGTGAGCTGGTCGTTGTTAATAAGAGACCTGCCGATGTAGAGCTGCTTAGATAACAGATATACACGATGACAAAATTCAGTGATCAATAAGACACTAAAGATGACGAGATCTGTTATTTAACAGTGATCATGCTTCAGCAATATAACCAGAGTTATTCTGCACATAGTTTTCAACTGATAAGGATAAAGCACCCGATGTGTATATACTCAATGACAACTATGCATAAGCCTAAAACCTCATACAGTATAATTTTGTGGATCATTATCTCTCCAACACCAATACATATATCTGAAAACAGCGCTTTCAATACCATCTTCTCTGACGACATCGCCAACACCTTTGCCCATGTCGTGATGGCTCACAGTGATGCTTCCCGTGTTTCAGGTATCAGTAGTTACCAACCAATTGAAGAGGAGACCGCAGCTGAAGAAGGCATGGCGAATGAGCAAGACAGACTCATGCCAATGGCTAATGTGACAAGGATAATGAAAAAGAACCTGCCAGCCCATGCTAAGATATCAGGAGATGTCAAGAAGACAGTTCAGAAGTGTGTGTCCGAGTTCATTGGCTTCATAATCGATGAGGCCAACAACCGGCGCCAGCATGAGGGGCCCCAGACCATCACTGCTGACGATGTGATTCGGGCCTTGAGCGAGCTAGGGTTCAATGATTATGTAGACAAACATGCCTGATCGTAAAGAGCTTTCCTTTCCCAGCTCTACCGGTGAACCCTCACCCTAAAGATTCCGATAAGATGTATCGACATGAACAGAAGAGTTCCGTTGCGTGTCTGGACCATCTGAGTTTTCACTGGCCTAGACGGCCTCACGAACACTGGTGAAACCATGACTCATCCCCTTGTTAGGATTTGTTCTTATTACGAACGGGTTTATTAATTATAAACACAAACAATAACAAGTGTGCAAAAAATAAATAAGACAATGATTTTTACGTGAAAACCCTTGCGGGAAAAACCATGGGCAGTCGCCGACGACGAAGAATCCACTAGTCAAATGAGGAAATACAAAAGAAGGTACACTCAAAATATCGAGAATCTCACGACAAAGAAATAGAGATAATAATCTCTAAAACAAATCACTTAAACCCTCAATGTGTTTTTATGTGTACGTAAATCACTCCTTATCCGCACCACTCTCTTTCCTCTCTTTCTCCTTGCCTTATCCCTCTGCCACTGCTGCTCCTCTTTCTCTGCGTCTTCACCTATCTTCTACCTCTGCCTCTTCCTCTTTTTATACTAAGAATCAAACACGGAGAAGCCACGCGGATGAAAATACGGACACCACACGGAGAGAACGCGGACACCGCGTAAGAATAAGGCCACGCGGATTTGAGGCATCATCAGCAGCCCTCAACAAGGGCCATATTGGAATCTTTCCAATGGACTTATAGCTCATAGCTACAACCAAAGTACAAATCTTTATATCAAACTATCTTCTTCTTTACAAACTGGTACTTGTATATCTTTATTAGTCATATCAGGTACTGTTCTTCTTGTGCTTCCAAGTAAACTGCAATGGATCATTGATTCGGGCGCAATAGATCATATGGTATCCAATCCCACGTTTTTCTCCACTTCATCCACGGTTGCACCTAACTCAGTCATTCACTTACCAAATGGATCTACAACAAAAGTAACTAATTTGGGACTATTCACTTATCTTTAAATCTCGTGTTGTCCAACGTGCTATATATTCCTTCATTTCAATACAACTTAATCTCTGTCTCTAACTTGACTACACAAACTAATTCCATTATCATTTTTTCTACTGATTCTGTTGTGTTTCAGGATCCATGGACAAAGATAATTTTTCCGAGGGGCAAGAGGCATGGCGACGGTTTATATTATTTGGTTCTACCTTTGTCACAAGCTCCATCTGCTCTTTCTCCCACCAAAATGTAACCATAGCTACGAATTCGATATAAGAAACTAAAGAATTCAAAGGGATTCTATTGTTGGATATTATTGGTTTTCATGTAATAGAGCTTTACAAGGCATCCCTTCCCCTTCAATACTCCTATATCAGGAGTTATATCCACCGCTAGATTACCCTGGAGTTTGTTACAATCCAAGGCCCCTATCACTTCAGCATCAAAACACAAGAATACAAGCCGTACTATTGTACTATACGTACAACCCTACAATCTACTCAAAGCCAAAAGACACAATCCACGTGAAGGGCTCAGATCCAGCTATGTCATCTCAACATGAACCATCACAGCGACACGTGACCATAGCAAGGCCACATCTATCCCACCTAATACACGCCACCCTTCATCATGCCTTTTCCTTTCTTCAACAAGATCCACCTCCCCTTAATCATGTATCACAGATCTAACATTCTATCACCATAGATCCTCCACAATCCATCCTACAACCTAAACCAACAAATCATCAACACTTTTACCCAAATCAATCACACATACAAATTAGGTATTACATCTCTTCCTCCAATGAGAATCTCCTTATCCTCAAGGAGAAAAGATTGGAAATTGAGACGCTAAGAAAGAAGCATCTTTCCAGGTGCTACTATCCTCACTAAGATTGCTCCACTGGAGCAACACCTGATGAATCCAATGGTATCCAAAATCATGACATGTTCAATAACCAATTGGCCCTCGGAATTCAAGAGAGGGGGCATCGAGGAACAGAAAACTGAAGAGTCAATCTATTTCTTGAGGAGGGACATGTGGAACACAGGGCGGATAGCCACATGCACAGGAAAAATCAACCGATAAATAACCTTACCAATACGCTCCTGGACTCCATAAGGTTCGAAGAACCGTGGTGAGAGTTTAAGGTTTTTTCGTAAAACCAAAGTACTCTGCCTGTAAGGGTGGAGTTTCAGATAAACCATGTCACCAACTTCAAATTTCCTCTCACTCCTGTGAGTATTAGCATACTTTTGTTGTCGTTCCTGTGCCAAAGAAAGGTTGTGCTTAAGCTGATTGACGATGGTAAGCCTTCTATCGAAAAATACCTCTATAGCTGCCAGTTTAGACGTCATAGATCCAAAAGCCAACTGTAAAGGTTGTTACTATATAGAGCCTCGAAGGATAACATCTTAAGACTTGCATGATAGTGGGAATTGTACCACTATCCACCACAGTAAGAAAAGAGCCCCATTTCTTAGGATTATGCGAAGTCTGACAATCTGATTGGGGGTGATAGGCAAAACTGCGACAAAGTTGAGTTCCCACCAGTCTAAAAAGTTCAGACCGAAATAGACTAGTAAAGATTTTATCCCTATGAGAAACCATTGCCTTAGGAAAATCATGTAATCTGAACACGTGCTCGAAGAATAACTTGGGTACAATAGAAGCTATGAAGGGGTGTTTCAAGGCAATGAAGTGAGCGAATTTAGTGAACCTATCGACCACCACCAAAATACAGTTTTTTCCTTCTGAATTTGGCAGTCCTTTAATGAAATCCATACTAATGTCTTGCCAAGCGCCCATTGGAGTGGGTAAGGACTGAAGCAAACCAGTATACTTAACATTTTTTGTCTTATTTTGCTGACAAGTGGGACATTATGGACAAAGATCTCAACTTCTTTCTGTAACCCTGGCCAGGAAAACATGGAGTGCACTCTCTGGTATGTCGGCACTGACCCTGAATGACCACCCTCAGCTGAATCATGCAATGCTTGGATGAACTTGTGCCAGAGTCTAGGTAAGCCTCCCACACATAGTTTACCCTTATATCTGAGAATGCCTTCCTGATAAGTATATTGTTGATCGGATGCTGGATCTAAGATCAGTCGTGTTATCTTGTCTTTGGCCCAAACATCATCCCTGTAACTCTCCTCTACTGTAGTGAGCCAATCTAGTTTACAGCAAGAAGCGGCCAGGCATTCCTCATATTTCCTAGATAATGCATCTGTCACCCTATTCTTTTCCCACTTCTTATACTCCATCCTATAGTTTAGCCCCAATAGCTTGGACATGCCCTTCATTTGCATACAGGAAGTGAGTTTCTGTTCTAGAAGGTGCTTTAAGGCTTCATGATCAGTCCTGATAATGAATTGCTGATCATAGAGGTAGTGTTTCCATTTCTGTACGGCAATTAGCAAGGCTAAGAACTCCTTCTCATAGATAGACAACCCTTGGTTCTTAGGCCTCAAAGTTATATACAAGAAAGCGATAGGTCTTTTATTTTGCAGAAGAGCTGCTCCAATTCCATTGTCACAGGCATCACATTCAATAACAAAAGGTTTAGTGAAATCAGGTAGGGCTAACACAGGTGTGGTGCATACGCTGTCCTTTGATCTCTGGAAAGCCTGTTCTGCCTCATCAGTCCATGAGAATCCCTTTTTTTTTTAGCGTGGCAGTAAGTGGTTTACTTATGAGATCATAATTCTTCACAAACTTCCTATAGTAGCCAGTGCGGCCCAAGATTCCCCTCATGGACTTGAGAGTTTTAGGAACATGTTAATTCTTCATATCTTTTATTTTTTCAGAATCCGACTACATGCCTCAGATATTCCATCTTATTATGCTCAAAGCTGCACTTAGACATTTTTGTAAGAGAGTATTCCTTCTTAATAGTTTCAGAGTCATACCCAAATGCTACACATGTTCATCTTTACTCTTCCTGTAAACCAGTATGTCATCAATAAAAACAAGTATAAACTTCCTAAGATAGGGAGAAAAATATCACTAACGAGCTCCTGAAATGCTGGTAGAGCATTTGTCAATCCATGAGGCAGTTTTGTGTCCCAAGTGTGTTCTGAAGGCAGTTTTGTACTCTTTCCCAGGTTTCATACGAATCTGATGAGATCCTCCATCTCTGCTACAGACACTGAGACAGTCTGCTCCAAACGGCATCTCGACAGTGAGATCCTTCATCTCTGCTGTAGACACTGAGACAGTCTGCTCCTGGACCTCAGTAGTCTACTCTACTGTAGCTACTACCTCCTTTGCTGTAGTTTCTTCCATTGTTGGCACTGTTGCAGCAGCTTTGCTGGTCTGCATCTCAGTGCCCTTCTACATCTGCTGGGGAACTGATTCCCTTGCAACTTCATCAATCAGCGCTTCGTCGATGTGGCTGTCTTCACCTTGATCTTCATAACCACCATCATCCCCACCTCCTGGAGATGGTGGTCTGCCAACCTGTGGTCTAAACAAGTACCCCTGGATTTCCATTTTTCCTGCTCGAACATGCTTGTAAATGATCCTTTTCAGCTCTAGCCGTACTTCTTGTGAGTGAACAAACTCAAAGATGCAGTTGAGCTTGTCTGTGTCTGCCCGTCTTCAGTGTGGAGTCCTTCCACTCCAATACTCCACTGAAGAGTATGTAAGGCTCTGCTGGCCTCTTCTTCGTTTGAGCAGCTTGTTGTTATAGTCGGACCATTTGTTTAATCTCTTCTTCTATTATGTCTATGATGTCTCCCATTAGTGTCTTGGGTCCATCAGCATAAACAGTGAACAGTTCCCTAGGACCTAATGGAATAAGCTTTGGTCTGCTACTCCTTGTGGTCTTTCTTCTCTTCGAAGGAGTAGCTGGAGGCAGCATAGGAGCTGTTCTCTTCCGCAGCCTAGTCTGCATAGCAGTCTACTGCTGCATGGTCTGCAGACTGGTCCTTTGCAATGCAACCTCCTTGTGGATCTGTTTTGCATCTGCGGCAAAGGCTTCATCCATCTTCCTCCACTCGTCTGCTAGCTCTTCCTCTTATGCGGTGTGAGTTGGCTCAGGTATGCTGCTCATGATTTTCCTTTTCCTTTGAAATAGTTTGTTATTAATGCAACCAAAGATGATGTCATCTACGTATGTTTACACTAATAAGGTATGCTCCTTGTGTTTCTTGAGAAACAATGTGGTATCTAGCTTCCCTCTTTGAAAGTCATTATCAGAGAGAAAGGTAGAAAGAGTTTCATACCACGCTCTTGGAGCTTGTTTCAAGCCATAAAGGGCTTTGTCTAACCTGTAGACATAGTTTGGGTGTTTAAAATCTTCAAATCCAAGAGGCTGCTCGACATAAACTTCCTCCTGTAGCTTTCCATTGAGAAAAGAACTTTTGACATCCATTTGGAAGACTTTGAAGTCTTCGTATGCAGCATACTCCAGAAACATTCGTATGGCTTCCAATCTTGCAACTGGGGCATAGGTCTCATCAAAATCGATCCCTTCTTCTTAAGAGTACCCTTTGGCCACCAGTCTAGCCTTGTTTCTAATGATGATTCCATTTTCATCAAATTTGTTCCTGAAGATCCACTTGCAGCCAACAACTGGATAGTTCTTTGGTCTTGACACAAGATACCATACTCGATTTGTTTTGAACTCATTCAGTTCTTCTTGCATGGCATCTATCCAGTTAGGATCACTAAGAGCTTGATTGATAGTCTTAGGCTCCATTTCTGATATAAAGCAAGCAGACACGCAGTCCTTTGTGGTTGCCCTCCTCGTCTGCACTGGGGCATCCTTGTCCCCAATTTAATGTGTTTCCTGATCCATCTGCCTTTGTCCTCATGCTGTTCAAGAGCAGTTTCTTTCGGCTTTTGCTCAAGCTCTCTATATCTACAATTACGAGTGTGTATTTCGTCCTGCTCAAGCTCTGTATATTTACTTGTCCAAACAGATCCATGTGCAGTAATTCGAGAACCCTTGTGGTCTCTGTTTGATTAACAGGTTTGAAAATTGCTATAGTCTACTCTCCTTCTTGACAAGGTTTGCATAATTTGTTCTTCCTGAATTTAACTTGAGGAAGACCTCTTACTAATTCGCCAGAGGATAATTTTTCCATTGTTTTAAAGCTTAGATGTGCTAACCTCTTATGCCATAGCCAGTTTATGTCGTTTGCATCCTTAGTGTAAAAGCATATAACCTGTGCACTCTGTGATAAGTTGAAGTCTACTGCATTGATATTTCCTAATCTATGACCTATCAGTTTAACTTCTTTAGACTCTTTATCTATGACTCTACATGTGTCATTAGTAAAGGCTACCTTATAGTTCATATCACACAGTTGGCTGATGGAAAGTAGATTGTGTTCAAGCCCTTCAACATAAGCAACGTTTCTAAAGATTAGGGAACCCATACCAAGGATTCTATAACCTTTAGTTTTACCTACTTTGGCACCACCAAACATGACCAAGGGACCTTCTTCCTTTCTGTAATCTGTCAAGATTCTTTTGTTCCCTCTCATGTGCTTTGAGCATCCACTATCCAGGTACCATGGTTCATCCTGTATTTCCTGTAATAACACATGCAAAATTTTTACATGGTACCCATGATCATGGGTCCTCATTTGTTAATCTTAGGTATCCACACTTGAATAGGTTTCTTGTGTGGTACCCAACACTGAAAGGCTTTGTAGCTGGGCTTGCCACAATTGTAGCAGTAGACCTTTGGTTTAACCTTAGGTCGTCTGCTTAGATGTTTCCATCTACTCTACTGCATACAGCACATGCTGCAGTGTTGTCTGTATGGTCTCTTTGGCACATGAAGAGAACTCCTATTCCATACAGAGTAATTTGATGCAAATTGAGATTTTTCAAATCTCCTGTCAGCTTGATAATAAGTTATATACTCATTTCTTTTGACAGTATGCGCGTGAGGGGGTTTCTTGACTTCTGTTGCTGCATTAGCAGAATTCTTGGGCTTCAAGGACTGTGCAACAAAGGCTTTTACCTTGTTCTTTCCCTATGCAGCAGAAGAATTCCTCTTCTGCACAGCCTTTGCTGATGGATCAACCTTTAAAGGTTGTGCAGTAGAGACTTCACTAGTCTGTGTCCTGGTTGCAGACGTCTCACCCTTCTGCAAGACTTTAACATAGACATCCTTTGTCCCTTTGATGCTGGATACAGACGAGTTTGACTCATGTAAGTGAACCTTTTCACTGAGCCAACTCTTGTATCCAAGCCCAGACCTATCCCATGGATATTGTCCTGTGATCAGTGCTTTTTGCAGATACAGAGACTTTCCATTCCATGCATCCACTTAGGCTTGGAGCTCAGCATTTTTCTTGGTGAGTGAGCCCACCATCTCAGTGAGAACTTTAACCGTCTCTTCTGATTCATTGAGTTTGTTGTCTACCATAATTTATTGACTTTCTACGTGGTTAATTTCTTGATAGGCAAGATTGTAATTCTCTTTGAGATTCACAATCAACTCAATGTTTTCTTTATTCTCTCTTGAGAGAGCAATAAAACTTTCTGAGGTCTCTTGAAGAGTATCTTTTAGTTACTCAAGTGAGGCATCAGAGTCGGAGAGATCAAATACCTTCTTGTTGTCATTAGACTAGGCCATGAGGCACAGTTGAGCATTGGAGATCTTTTCTTCATCATCTGAATCTGTGTCACTCCAAGTCTTTGCAGCATAGGCTCTTACCTTCTCTTTCTTGTTGAAGGTTCCTTTTGGAACCTTCTTCTTCTTGTGTGCAGACGACTCCTATGGCGGACGTCTGCACTGCGCAGCAAAGTGCCCTAGTTTGTCATAATTGTAGCATACATCTCTATCTGCATCCTTTGTTTTGCTAGCACTTAGTTTATTCAGATTTTTCTTCTTGAAGAGCTTTCTGAATTTTCTTCCCATGAGTGTAAGCTCTTCAGTCATGCTTTCATCACTTGTAGACGAAGTGCTGTAACTCTTCTCGTCTATCGTGTACTTTAAGATCTTTCGTGCTTTGAATGCTAGTGTCTTCTTTCTGTCTTTATCAATCTGCCTCTTCTGCTCCACCTCCAGATTGTAGGTGTACAGTATGCCATAGAGTTGTGCCAATGATATCTTGCCAAGGTCTCTTGATTCTCTGATGACGATTGTCTTGGCCCCCCAGGCATCTCCGAGAGATCTCATACACTTAAGATTCACCTCCATGTTATCGAAGGTTTTGTCTAAAGTTTTGAGAATTTTGATGAGAACATTGAATCTTTCATAAAAGCTTGTAAGATTCTCATCAGGTCTCATTGAGACCCAATCATACTCCTGCATAGGGACATCCTTCTTGTTTTCTCGAATTTCGTTCGTGCCCCCATTCCTTAGCAGTAGAGCCTCCCATGCCTCCTCTGTTGTGGTGGTGTGTACAACGATTTTAAACATGTCATCATCAAGAGCCTTGTAGATCTAATTTTTGGCTCTTCTATCCACCAGTACTAGATCCCAGTCGTCTCTTGTCCATAGAAACTTAGGCTTATCAACTTCTTGGGTGGAATCCATTGGATCTGGTATTTTTGAAACATGAGGTACATCTGTGATAATGTCATACATCCTTTCATCAATTGAGTCCAAATGAGCCAGCATTCTGAGTTTTTAATGGTTGAACTTGTCAAAAAAGTAGGAAGGTGACTCTCCACTGTTTGGACACTTTGGTAGCTTAAGAGGAGCCATGGTTGAATCTTTACAATAATAAACTGTTAGTAACTTCTTTGCAGACAAATAAAAATATGACCTTTTCTTTCCAATAACTATTAAGTCTGGAAACATAGGCTCTGATATCAATTAAAATTTTACCAGGCAACACAACAAAGCTATTGGCTAGACTACATTACCTGAGTCTGTTGCAGTTAGCGAAAGTTCTGCAATTGAGACTTTACCTTTGAAAAGCTTATCTCTTTGGACCTTTTGAGATCTAGCTAACAGTTTAGAAATGAAGAACAGTGCAGAAATATAAATGACACAGGATTTATATTGGTTCGGACACCTGTTATCAACAAGTAACAGGAGTTTAGTCCAACCTTTTCTTGGTGACCAGTGTAGCCAAGCTTATAGCAGGTTCACTATCTTCTTGTTTGTGGCTTACAAAAAAACCCCTTCACAACAAGACTCTTCTTGCTAAAGGATAAAGAACATAGATCTTGCAGTGCTCTACTGCGGTTGTTGTTCTTCACTTTCAGACTAATGAAGCTTATTCAGAAATTTTGAATTTTCAATTCAGATTGTGCACAGCGAGTCTTCAAGGCTTTTCTTTCTTTAAAAGCTATGAAATGATGTTCAAAATTTTCTCAAACTCGTCCTTTTTCTTTGTTTTCTCTTTTTTGTGCATTGTGACTTCCCTTTTTTAGGCTCAGGGAACCAGAACCCGTGACTGTACAATCTGATAGTGACAGCTTTTTCCTCTACTGTTGTAGACTGACCTGGCTTCACCTTTTTGGATCATATACACATCACCATTGTCTCACCTTCTCGTTTTTCACCTCTTTCTTTTTCCTTTCCATTCCAGCACAATTTATACTACACCCAGACTCATGTACTAGGTCTATTACACGTCTTTGTTGTACAGCCTCTTCTGCACCACTCAGCCGCCAGCCTCTTTTGCAGCCTCGGCTTCATGAGCTCGGCTGTACAGTGTTCATATACAGCCTTTCTGTAACCTCACTTGCACCAAGTACTGTAGCCAGTCTGTTATAACTTATCTCCCACTCAACAACTTCCAGACCTCATCTACTCAGCCTGCTAGTGTTGCCTCGTCCGCACCCAGCACTACACTCAGTCTTTTACAATTCAATTTGCATACTTGCACTGCGATATGGCTCATATCACTTTGCTGCTGGAACTGGCTGTTAAGAACGGAACTGTTTATTGCAACACAAACAATAACAAAAGCATAAAATAAATGAGACAAAGATTTTACGTGAAAACCCTTTTGGGAGAAAACCACGGACGGTCGTCGATGACGAAGAATGCACTAGTCAAAGGAAGAAATACAAAAAAGAAGCAATATGATTACTAAGAACTCATAACATGTAACTAAACACCCTCACTTTAATGTGTTTGATGTTTTTGTTCACAGGAAAACTCCAAACCACTTCTCTTGCTCCTTTCCTGCCGAGCTTGCACTTGCTCTCCCAAATTCCTTTGCCCACTGCCTGCTTATATATATGGGCCAAAGACAAGTTCTTTCCCAGATAAGGACAAGGAAAGAAACACGCCATAAGATCTCTATCTCCACGACTCAAGATCCCCAAGCATGACAAGATCTCCACGGCTCAAGATCTTCAAGTCACGCCTCAAGATCTGAATTTTGAGGCAAAAGACAACAAATCTCCACTTTGACTCAAATTCTTCATCAAATAGACTCATAAGAATCTTCACTGTGTCGAGTAACCTCCACTGTGTCGAGTAACCTCCACCTAGGCCCTAAACAAGCCTACTTGCCTTCAACTCCCAAGAGTTTCAGGCAATGATGAAAGTTTGACACAGGAGCTGGTTTCGTCAACATATCAGCTGGATTCTCAGTAGTAACAATCTTGATCACCTTGACATCTTTAACGTCCCATACAAAGTAATAAAGGATGTCAATGTGCTTAGTGCTCTCATGATGCATCTAATCACGAGTGAGGTGAATGGCGGATGAACTGTCACAGTGAACCACTGTATTGTCGTACTTCAAACCTAAGTCAGAAGCCAAATTCCTCAGCCGCATTGCTTCCTTCACAGCTGACGCAATAACCATGAACTCTGTCTCTGTAGTGCTCAAGGCTACAGTATCCTATAAAGTTGTCTTCCAAAAAACTGGCCCACCATAGAAAGTTAATACATACCTTGTAAGTGACCTCTGACGATCTAGATCTCCAACATAATCTGAATCTGAGAACCTTTTAACATTGTTTATGTCTCTACTTCGCCTAGCATCATAGACGAGGCTTAATCCCGATAAACCCTTAAGATACCTAAGGATCCACTTCACAACCTGCCAGTGACCTCTACCAGGTCTGCCCATATAACGACTGACAACTGACACTGCTTGTGACAAATCGGGTCGAGTGCATACCATAGCGTACATCAGAGATCCAACTGCACTCGCATACGGCACTGAGGCCATACTCCTCACTTCGTCCTCGGTCTTCGATGAGTGCTCCATGGATAGCTTGAAGTGCGCTGCTAAGAGAGTAGAAACGGGTTTGGCATCTTTCATACCAAATCGGTCTGGAACATTCTCAATGTACTTCTTCTGCCTCAACGTCAAGACTCCACACTTCCTATCCCGCTCGATCTCCATGCCCAAAATCTTCTTTGCTGGGCCGAGATCCTTCATATCAAACTCACTACTGAGTTGCGCCTTCAACCTATCAATAGTCCCCTTGTCTCTACAGCGATCAAAATATCATCTACATAGACCTAAAGATATACCTGACTTCTATCACGTTGTTGCTGATGATACACACACTGATTATACGGGCTTCGTGTGTATCCAATGCTTGCCATAAAGGTGTCAAACCTGTGACATCATTGTCGGGGCGATTGCTTCAATCCGTACAATGATTTCTTCTAAAGACAGACCCGATCTTCCATTCTTGGCAATGAAAAACCCTCTGGCTGGCGCATATAGATCTCCTATTCTAGCTCACCGTGTAAGAATGCCGTTTTCACATCCATTTGCTCAAGTTCAAGATCGAACTTAGCAACCAAAGCTAAAAGAACTCGAATATAAGTATGTCTGACTACAGGTGAAAAAACTTCAGTATAGTTAATACCTTCCTTCTGAGTGAAACCCTAAGCCATCAATCTGGCCTTGAATCTCACATCATCACCAATGCCTGCTTTCTTCTTTTCGAACACCCATTTGCACCATACGGTGCGCTTTCCCAAGTATTGTTCTTATCAAGAGACTCTACTTCCTCTTCCATAGCTGCAGTCCACTGCGCACATTCCGAACTAGCGACGGCCTCCCTGAATGACAAAGGCTCATTCTCAACCGTCTCGCTAACAATGTGTGCATATGCCATCAAATCTGAATAGCCATATCGAACTGGAGGTATGATCTCATGTCGTTCCCTGTCACAGCTAAGTTGATACTGCTATACAGTGGGTCCCACCTGGATTGGATCTGGTACTGGTGGTTCCACTCCTGGATCT
The DNA here is from genome assembly GCA_035668315.1 of Drosera spatulata. Lineage (NCBI taxonomy): Eukaryota > Viridiplantae > Streptophyta > Magnoliopsida > Caryophyllales > Droseraceae > Drosera > Drosera spatulata. Next base: position 16,253 of record JAOVYX010016790.1, read on the forward strand.
TCTGCTTCGTGAATGGCTTCAAAACATTAGTGGGAATTTTGGAATCTGAGAATTCCCCATCCTGATGCTCCACCTCAAATGTCGATCTCTCGACTGCTCGAGTCTGCTCCACCTGTTGCTGAATGGTCCCTTGCTGCCCAACCTTCTTGTCTACCATCGACTCCTCATTAAAAGTGACATCTCTATAGATGACGATCCCGGGTGATGATGGATCAGTAGAGTACAATCTGTATCCCTTCGTACCTGGTTGATCTCCAAGAAAGATGGTCTTTTTGGCCCTAGGTTGCAACTTCCCTTCGCTAACATGATAGTATGTAGGAAAATCGAAAATACGAAGGTTGGAGTAATCAGCGAGTTCACCAGACCAAGCCTCATAAGGTGTTTCATCGATAATGCTGATGAAGGTGACCCGTTTACCAGATAGCAGGCCATCATAACTGCTTCAGCCCAAAACCTCTCCTTCAGCCCAGCTCCAATCATCATGCACCGAAACTGCTTCATGCGTTCTGCTACCCCATTCTGCTGGGGTATGTAAGTGACAGTACGATGCCTCTCAATGCCTTTGTCCTTTCAGAACTCCAGAAATTGTTTGTTCACAAATTCCATTCCGTTGTCGGTTCGAAGTCTCTTGATCTGCTGACCAATCTGTCTCTCAATCAACTTCAACCATTCCTTGAAGGTCTCAAACACCTCTGATTTTTTTTCAAGAAATACATCCAGACATAACGGGAGTAATCATCGATGAAGGTCAAAAAATACTTTTTACCTCCCATCGAAGCATGCGGAGATGGCCCCCACAAATCTGAGTGAATATAGTCGAGTGTCCTCTTCGTTCTATGCATCGCACCTCCAAACGACACTCTCTTCTGCTTGCCGAGAACACAGCCCTCGCAGAACCCGAGGTTCTGTGTCTTCAATCCTATAAGCAAGCCTGCTGAACTCAGAACATCAATCCTCCGATTGGTCATATGCCCAAGCCGCATATGCCACAGCTTCATCTCAGAACAACCCTCACCATCACGGATGGACAATGAATTTACAACAGTTGTAACTCCTTCATGTGTCGCGCCGATCACATAGTACAATCCAGCATGAAGTCGAGCCTTCATAGTTACTAAGCGGTTCTCCTTAACCTCCATGTCCCCATCCTGAGAATGATAAGAACATCCTTCATGATCAAGGGAACCCAAAGAGATAAGATTCCGCCGCACAGCTGGAACATATCGAACATCTTTCAATGTTTGTACAACACCATCCCACATCCGTATATGAACATCTCTCACACCAAAAATCTTACAGGCAGCATTATTGCCCATAAGGACTACGTCGATATTGGACTCAGCAAATGTGGCGAACCACTCCCGATGCGGACAAATATGAAAGGTGCAACCGGAATCCATCACCCACTCTGAAGTGGATGCTACCAAGGACTCCACGGCGGATATAAGAACGGTCGAGACTGCTTGGGTCTCGACAATACCAGCGACTAGGGTTTCCTCCTTCTTCTGCTTGTTTTTCAGTTTAGGACATTGGTTTCTCCAATGTCCCTTCTGATGACAATAGTGACATGAGTTAGATTTCTTCGAGCCTTTACTCTTTGATCGCTCTCTGAACTTATCATGTTGTCTTCGATCTTGTCTCCCTCTGATGAATAGCGCATCATCTGAGAAAAAAATTGTTTTTGTGGAAAAACGTAAAAAACTAACCCGCAAAAAGTATAACTTAAATCCCAAGCTTAACAACGTTAATTCCGAAATCTACGTGGACGAACCCAGTGTAGGAAATAAGGATTGAAACGTTCCAAGCTCTGATACCAGCCTGTTACGAACGGGACTGTTTATTGCATCACAAATAATAATAAGTGCGTAATTGAGACAAAGATTTTACATGGAAACCCTTTCGGGAGAAAACCACGGACGGTCATCGACAACGAAGAATCCACTAGTCAAATGAAAAAATACAAAAAAGGAGCAATATGAGTACCAAGAACTCGTAACAAGTAACCAAACGCCCTCACTTTAATGTGTTTGTGCACACCAAAACTCCAAATCACTTCTCTTGCTCTTTCCCTGCCGAGCTTGCACTTGCTCTTCCAAATTCCTTAGCCCCCTGCCTGCTTATATATATGGGTCAAAGACGAGTTCTTTCTCGGATAAGTACAAGGCAAGAAACACGCCACAAGATCTCTATCTCCACGTCTCAAGATCTCCAAGCATGGCAAGATCTCCACGCCTCAAGATCTTCAATTCACGCCTCAAGATCTGAATTTTGAGGCAAAAGACAACACTGGTCTTGAACAACGGAATGGTCCTAAATCATAAGAAATTTGAGACACTTTTTCTGCCATATGCATCTGATCTTTGGCATGTAATTTTGTAGCCCCCTGTAGTCTGCATAGCCCTCGTCTGCATGTCTCTACTGCACGATCTCTGGCCCTAATCTGCAACTACCTAGTTAACTATTACAGCCTAAGCATCTATTACATGCATAATTTTTTCTTTAGTGTTGTTTATCAATTTTTATACAAACGGAGATATTGCACATTTTTATCAGAAATCTTTAGATCCAATCCCATCAAAAACATAATGTTGGGGAAGAAGATGATGTTGTGAATTTGATAGAAAATAAAGGAAATTAGATTACAGTGTAAAATAAGGGGTAAAATGTTCAAAATAAGGAGATACTTATGGTT
>JAOVYX010016791.1:0-23733 GCA_035668315.1 Drosera spatulata
CTACCAAAGGACATGTTTCCACTCAAGTTAAAGGAACTCTGGTATGTGCTGCATTCACTTCCTATTATGTCATTGTGCCGAGTTATTGTGTCATTATTGTACTACCAATGCCGTTACAGTGGTCCAAAATTTCCTGTTTTAGCTGTCTTTTATCTAAGTAAAAGTTGGCTATACATTCACGTTCGCAGATCTTTGAACGTTTTTTTTTTTTTTTTCAGTTCCTCTCAGTATCATGCGATACTATTTGCTAGTTTGCGATACATTTAACTTTTCTTTGGTCCTATATGATTACAGGGTTATCTGGATCCTGAATACTACTTGACTCAGCAATTAACCGAAAAGAGCGATGTCTACAGTTTCGGGGTAGTCATGCTCGAACTGCTGACTGGCAGGCCGCCACTCGAGAAGGGAAAGTACATTGTTCGAGAGGTGAGATCTTCAATAAACACGAACCACGACTTTCATGGCCTAGGGGAAATGATAGATCCGGCTGTAAAAACGGCCAAGCCAAGTCTTGCTGGGTACGCTAAGTACTCTGAGGTAGCAATGAGATGCGTGGATGAATCTGCCTTGGCACGTCCATCTATGAGTGAGGTGGTCAAGGCGATCGAGACCATTCTTCAGATTGATGGCTTGAACACGAGTTCGAATTCTGCCTCCTCTTCTGCCACGGAATTCACTGGAGCCACCAAGGCCACAGCTAGACATCCTTATGATGGTTTACAAGTGAAAGATGGTGGTGATGGTAGTGACGATTTTGATTATAGCGGTGGCTATGGACTTGCAGCCGAAGTGGAACCCAAATAGTTAATGTACGAGTATCGCTGCTCTTTGTTTAGCATATTACGTATATTTGACCAATGTTGCGGCTCGCGCCAAGTAGTTCATGTACAAGTACCAGGCTCTATGTATATTTCTTTGAGAATACATTTTGTAAGATCACCATAATTACTCGTGTATATAGATGTGGTTACCAATTATGTTCTAGCGATTAATTTTGAAGTAATACTTCATCTGCTTCCAAGGGACAAAGATCAGTCACATGTGAAGAGAGGATTAGTCCAATACCCTAATTATTTCATAATTTTTGCAATATTTACGTATTTTATATTATTTTATATATATGAATACGAGTCTCATTTTCATATCAAATCATGTCTGATCGTCCTGTAACAGGTATTAGGTTAAAATATATAATTCAAACAGCCATTGTTGTTTGACGATAAATTTATAAAAAATTACGTCTGATCGTCGTTGTACGTATGTCAAATTTGTTTTGCATCGACACATATGTAAGGTCAAAATATTGTAACAACTTTGAAACGAAAAGAGTAACAAACTGAAGCGTAACGTGACACTTAGTGGACAACCAAAGCTCGGAGATTCATTGTTGATCATGTTCACCACAGAAACATGAACTCTTATGTTCTAGCAATTATTTTAACCCAAATCTTCCTCTTATCTTTCTCAAGGGTGTGTACTCCTAGTTAGAAGCATGAACTCTTCTTCTTGTAGTTATTGGAATCTTCCCATATCCGTGAAGAGAGCTCTGGATTGGTGTTGTTGTGCTTAGTTATGCTAATTATTTGCTTGTGTTTATTGATTTACATTAAGTTAAAGAGATCCGGACGGTCTACATTATATATTAATTGGTTATTGTGCTTTTTATGTTTTTCCTCAACCCATTGATTTTATTGCTTTCATCCAGCTAGTACAAAACATTCGAATGCATCATCCTCATTTTTTGGCTCAACATTCTGCTAACCCACCAACTCACAAACAAAAACACAACTCCAGGACTAACTCATACTACATCATAAGCATCAAATGGCCCCTGATTACATCCACACTCTCGGTACATCATTAGCAATCTCAGCAGAATATTTGGCTTCTTTATGGAATACCTGGCAGTGTGCTCTTGCGAAATCAAATACACCATAGCAGTCATCATCATCCTTCGTCTCCTTGCCATATCAGTCTTACCCCGATACACAAATACTATCCATCGAAACCAATCTTCTTTAGCTAGTACACCCACTCTTATCTTTAGTCCCTTCGCAACAATCTGAAGCACCGTTAGCGAATAAGAGCATGCGCAAAACAAATGCTTCACTATTTCACTCCCACTCTGACACAGAGGACATACATCGTCTGAAATCAATTCATGCCTTACTAACAAGGTCTTAACCCTCAACTATCCTTTAAACCAGCCAAAGAATGAATCAATGTTTTGTGAGAACATCCTTATACCACACCAATCTCCACCAAGATACACGATCACCAGACAAAGAGAGTACATCATACATGTCATGAAATATATCATCCCCAATATCACATTTTTGTAGTACCTCATCGCAAACATTCAGTACTGCTTTCTAACTCCAGGTCTCCAGATATATGAAGCCTTTGCCTGCTTTGACCGCATAGATCCCCCTTTGATGAACTATTCATGAACCCATTTAATTCACATGGAATCCTCCTTCCCTTCAATGGTCCAAGGTCTCTTATCTATCAGCGTTTTGTTCCATACATCAATACACTTTAAACCCAGACCTCCTCATTCTTAGGTACGCAGTGCTCTTCCCACTTAATCAGGACTTATGTTTATTGAGAGCCGCTACGGACCATAGAAAAATCTTGTAAATCATCTGTATCTTATGCAGTACCTTCTGGGGGAATAGGAGACCCGTGACCAATAGATCTGAATTCTCATGAGCACTGATTGAATTAAGACAAGCCTTCCTTAATAGGACTATATCTTGTATTCCCTGGTTTGTATTCTTGAAAGTATCTTGTCGAGCAAAGGTTTATACCGTGAGATCCTCAACTTCTTAGAGGTTAAAGAAACCTCTAAATACCTTACAGGAAAACTCCCTTTTGGTATGCCAAGTTCCTGAAGTACCTCCCATTCATTCGAAACCCCAGTAAGATATGCAGATCTTTTTTTCACATTGAAACTAAGTCCAGAAGTTTTCTCAAAGAGTTCAATCTGTTCTTTGATGCAGCTAATTGAAGAGACATCTTCATGACAGAAGAGAATCAAATCATCTACAAAACATAGTTGTACTATACCAAGTCTTTTACACTTGGGGTGATAGTTGAACGTAGTGCTGCAGCCATATTCTAAAGAGACCTGGGAGATACTCCATAACCAATGCAAACAGATATGAAAAAAATAGGATCTTCTTGCCTCAATCTACACTCTTCTTGGAAGAAACCCTTCAGCTCACCATTAACCATACAAGAATAGGATGGAGTAGCAATGACTATCATAATTCTATCACATATTATCTCGACCAGGAAACCCAAACCAGATAATAACCTGCTTAAAATTTCCCATTTCATCGAATCATATGATTTTCTGAAGTCAAGTTTGACCATACATCACGGAGACACAATTTTTCTCCCATACCCTTGCATTAATTCCTGACAAAGAAGATGTTATCCACTGTCTTTCTACCTGAAACAAAAGAACCCTGTGACATATGGACCAAAGTAGGAAACATTTCTTTAATTCTCTTTGTAATGATCTTAGATATGACCTTATACACCACATTATAATATGAAATAGACCTGTATCGAGCAAGGCATGAAAATGCTTAGGAATCAAGATGATTATGATAGCAGTAATTTGCTTTAGTATCCGTCCAATATAAAAGTAATCAAGCACAACATTAATCACCTCATATCCAGCAATATCCCAGCAAGCTTTGAAGAATTTTACTGTATAACAATCAGGGCCAAGTGTTTTATCATCATGTATGGATCACACAGCCTCTTTAACCTCCAATCCAGTAACGGAAACCATGAACCTCCTCCTTTGATCATCGTTCAGTATACCGTCCTTAAATATGACCTCATCAAGTAGTTCACTTCTAGTATCAGATAAGGTCAAAGTAGTGATCTATAATACTCTACACCCAACTGACTAATACCCTCCCCACCAATAACTCTGCTTTCATATTCTGTAACAAAAAATTCATGAGCCTCCTCCTTCTATCTTGCTTAACGGAAGCATGAAAATAGACAGTATTTCTATCCATGCCTTTCACTCATCGTTCCTTTACAATCTGCTTGAAGTGGGTCATCTCAACTGTCATAAGACGTTTAGTCTTGGTCACACAACTCTACATTTCCTCCTTAACGTCATCTAAGAACTCAGCATCCATCCTTCTATACATGTCACTCAATTCAATCAAAGTCTCATCAACCCTGAGAGTGATATTAGAGGCTAAGCATCTATGCAACTTCCTAAGTTCTCCCTTTATCGTAAACTTCAACTTTGAAGTCACTCTAAACATGCACAACCCTACACCTTTTTTTCCAAACAGCATAAACTATCTCCAAGAGAACAGGATGGATGATCCATTGATTCAAAAATCTGAAAGAAGGCATAGGCTTAACCTCAGACAATCATTCCACAACCATAACTGAATGGTTTGAAATCCCAGCATCCGTAAAGAATGCTTCAGTTTTTTCATATTACCCCATCCATGCAACATTTTCCAACATCCTATCCCAGTTTATTCTCATCTAAAAATAGCTAGCTTGATTAGTATACCATGCAAAGAATGCACCAGAACTTCGAAGATCCTCAAGACCAGTAGTACAGACACGTTGCGAGAATTCCTCACAGTTTGAATTCCATTATGCCCAGTCTTTTCATTATTATGAAAGAATGCATTGCTCTCCCATAACACCACAGGAACATTCATATTTTCAGGTATAGTGAACAAATCAAGCCATAAAGCCCTCCTCTTAATGCCATTATTATTTGCATACACCATAATCACAGAATTGATAATTCTGTTGAACCCCTTTAACTACGCATGTTGTATATTGATTTGAGTAACCATAACATCCAAAGACCAGCTATCAGATTTCCAAAAGACCCAATTCTTCCATTAGAAGCCAAATCATAGTTATCCACCCCTTTCCAACCATAAAATAATTCTGCTGGGAAAAGACGATAACTTTCCCAATTTGTTTAAAGCTGCGAGAAAATGTTCAAACCACGAGAGTGAGAAACCTTTCTAAAATTAAGGGAGTGAAAACCACGGGATCGATCTCGAAGTTCACCCAAACTCTTCACTATCACGGTTTTGGTACAAAACCAAGTTTCAATAGGCACACAACGTAGATATCACCACAAAGAAGAAGATAACGTCTCCATTCCCACAAATGGATTCAAATGTACATAGTGAAGCTCTAATAGCAATAGCAAAAATAACAAGAGAAGATGGGGTGCAATCACCAAAATCGTCGGCTGTTGTTCGAGAGCTAATATCTCAGCGCAGTGGATGTATTATAGATAGGAAAAACACATGTGGTTCATGCCAATTCTTGGGGGATAGACTGATTTCGTTGTTTAACAAGAAGCAAACTACTGTGTCAACTTTCACAGTTAAAGATGAATATGTAACAGTTGGAAGTTATGTAAACAGATTCTCTGGATGAGATCTCAGCTTCTTGAGTATGGCATGCTCCAGTATCCCTGTCTACTGTGATAATATATCTGCAATGGACATCTCAAATAATTCAATATTTCACTCAAGAACAAAACACATAGACATCAGGTATCGTTTTATTAGGGATCACAAAGAAAAATTTCACACTTGAATTTATCTCAATAGACAAGCAAGTGACTGATATTTTTACAAAACCCATTGATGAGAGAAAATTCGTTTATTTTAGAGGAGAATTGGGAATGATATAGCTTACAACAGAGTAACATAGAATCACTTTGTTGAATAACACAGCAAAGCAAGATAACACTCTAGTAATGAACTTTGGTGATGACTCATAAAAACTATCTTTTCAAATCCCAGCAGTTACAATTCTATTTTGAGAAATTTATAGGCGTTGCGATCTCTGTTAGTTATTTATTTACCTGTAAATACTCATGTCTTAGTGAATTTTTCATACTTTACGATGATTCTCATCTCGAACTCTCTTAATCTCGACAAAGCCTACCTCTTAAATGCATAAAGAAAGATTTATGAGTCTCAAAATCGAAGGGACTAAGCTACTTCTTCAATTTCAACTTTTGTTTCGTACTTTCTATTATCAATTTATTTTATCTTATATCGATTTATAACGAACCAAATGGCAAAGAAAGGATCAAAGACCTCTAAGATCAAGATAGGAAATGTCTTGTGGTTCAGTGAGGCAATTAACTATTCTGATGGGATAAACGAGATCACCCAAATTCTCATTGATGTAGGTCTACAAATACTTATCAGTGAGGAAACAAGGATACTTGCCAAAGAAGTTAGGAAATTCTGGGATTCAATAAAGTTTAACAACGATAGTCAGAAGATTACAACAGTGATTAGGGGTGAAGAGATCATATGGACAGTTAAGAACTTAGCTGAACCCCTTGAACTAAATCAGGATGGAATTCAACGGGATGGAATGACAAGAGAAAGAATAAAAGAGGGGATGGAAAAGATGATGACATATATCCCAGAGAAAGGATAACTATTTAAGAAATTTCTTCCATGAGAAGTACGAGTATCTAACACATGTACTTAAAAAGTGCCTTCTACTTTGACCAAAAACAAAAAAAAAAACAAAAAAAAACAGTGCCTTCTAATGGAAGAAGGCTCAAAGGATCATGTCAATCAAGATCAGCTAAAAACGATGACTGGTCTTGTGCTTGATGTCAAGTTAAACTGGAACAGTCTAGTGTTCACCCTATTTGTAAAAAGGTTGAAAGGTAAGAAGGACTATGTCTTTGGTAGACTCATTAGTCTGCTGATTAAAAGGAAGTTGAAGATAAATCCCAAAGATGATGTGGCTATAAACGCAAGCAAAATTATAATGGAATTGATTACGAAGCTCATGAGAAAGGCATCGGCTACCTTTGAAAACAAAGAAAAGGCAAAGCTATCTCCATCAAAGGAGTCAACGAAGACAGCTCCAAAAAGAAAGACACCAGAACCAACAGAGAAGAAGGCCACAAAAGTAACATCAAGACAGCCAAGGAGAAAAGAACCAACTTCATCACCACCAGCAGAGTCACCATCAAGTGGCATCCTCACATAAAGTCACTTTTTCATCAGCAAAGGAAAAAGAACATGCTAAAGCTCCAAGGGAAGTCATACTTGAAGTAGCACAATAACCTATTTCAAATAAAATCACAGTAGAACAGACTGAAGAAGAAACTGTAAGGGACACAACAGACTAAATGGAAATAGTGCCTGTAGAGCAGACAACACAAATCAGTTGGACAAACAAATTAAAGAAGTATAGTAGAGCAGCTTAATGGTTCAAACAGACAATGATATCTTCAATCAAGATCAAAGGGGATTCTCTCTTCCACCAGCACCAGAAGCAGAAAGAATCAAATTAGAACAGAACCAAATGGAAATTGTCACAGTGAATCAATTGGAAATGATAATAACAGAGCATCCAGGTAGCACAATGGAAATGACACCACAAGAGATCATAATCCACTTTGGTATTCCACCACCAGTTATAAAGATGATTCTTCTAGCAAGAGAAAGGAGTTTCATTATACCAAGGCAACCACTTCCCATCACTAATAACCTTTTACAAGAAAAAATAGAGTATATATGGAACAATTCTCACCGATCAAAGGGAACCCATATACTTTTCCTTTTGGGAAGAAATTCCTCCAAGGCGGTTGTTCATACAGAAGAACAAACCCAAAAGTACAAAGTTCACTAACAAACCCACCAAGAAAGAGGACACTACTAAACCAACACCAGACTCTGATGATAAAAAGCCAAAGGAATTCGACTATTTGTTTGAAAGGTTTGGTAACTGGATCTCAACATTAGAAGCATTTCTACATACCTATGAAGGAAGAACCGAAGTGGAAGAAGGTGGTCTACTACAAGATGCAACACCAACCCTGTATGAAACACTGCTAAAATATCTTCTATTGAAGATAAATACAATACTGATATCAAGACAGATTAGAGAGGAGCAGATCAGAAGGTCCATAATAGAGTTACAAGAGAAGGAGCAAGAACTCCAAGATTTGTGAGGAGTACCAGCAAAAGAGGATCATGATCCTCCAACTATTAGCATGAGAAATGAACTGATAGAGGAGCTCAAGTACAATATCAAGGTAACAGGTCATAGATGAGCTCACAGACCTTAGTAAGGAAGATACTGACAAGATGAAGACAGAACCTGAAGGAGTACATATGTTAGACAAAACTTAGTAAATATAATGCCTAAGGTAACTGTATAAATAGTTAGAAAGAGGAAATATCATCCACATTTTCTGAATACGCTGAAGTTGGCACTAAAAGCCTTCAGAATAGCACAACAGACCATCACAATAGAAGAGTCAGAAGAGGTCACTAAGCAGGCACAAACTACAATGCCTATGATAAGGAGACTAGCCTTGGCTATCAGAATAGAGGAAGAGAGAGCTATTAGGATAGCACGGCTTCAGATTTTGGGAACCACAGCGTAGCAAGCAGAGTAGACAGCTTCAGCAGAGCAACCACCTCCTATAGCAGCAATAGAGCTATCAATTATTCCTGTTTCACACATCACCTCAACAGCTCTAACTGTTCCTAAAAGAGTAGGGCCTGCTACCTCTATTCATCCAAATAACAGAAGGTCAAAAAGAAAGCCTAAGAGAGCAAAGCTATCCAAAGAAAAGTTCCTATACACCATCAGAATCACTATAGTCACTAAGGAAACCCAGAAAACGTGGGAATATCAACTAGAGATGCTTATTAAAGAAGAAGAAGAGGAAGCAACTGTTATAGCCTTGATGGAGAGAACAAGACAAGAAATCAGGGAAAAGCATCAACCACATGTGGTTGGTGTTAGTGAGATGCAGAGTCCAAGATAATATCACTGAACAAAAACTAGAAAAGATAGACTCAAGGGTTATCACATCTGAAAAGTTTGCAATTGGTGTGGTCTTGCCCGTGAAAATTCAAGAAATAATTAAAAAATACAACTAGAAGAGTTTATACAACTTAAAAAACTCATAGAAGGGAGCATTGCAGCAGCAGAAGGAGCTGAAGGAGATAATGATGATGGCCCACCTTCAGGAGATCATCAAGACGAAGGAAGTGATGATCTTGATAGGCTTATAGACAGCATGAATCTCGCAAAGGTAGAATCACAGGATTAGGGTGCCAGTAAAGAGATCAAAGCATCAGAGCCTTTGCAAATTGAAGGGGCTCCTGAACAGCATATAACTTCTGTAGATGTGATTATAATAGAAAGATCTGAAATGGTTAAGGCATCTACCTAGGGAGAGATCTGCACGAATAATTATCCTATTTCAGCTACTCCACTTTGAATCTAGTGGGAAATGGTAGATGAAGTGTACAAACTCAGAGTAGCTGCCTCAAAAAGTTAAGAGGAAGGATCAACATCAACACGGCATAAAGATTCAGTAGAAGTTAATCCAGCCAGAAAGACTCAACACAATCCCCCAGTACAGTTAACTGAAGAAGAGCACACATTAGAGTTGGACACTATTACAGTAGAGTAAACTTCTTCAGCACAGCTGGCCATTATTCCTTTAACAGGTGTCTCAGAAACTCCAAGAACATCCTTGATGCAAAATCTTATGTGGGAGGAATCAATCTTCCAAAACCTTTCTCCTATAGTCAGTGATATGCGTAACACTGCCTCTCAAAGACATTTTGCTCAAAAGCTGGAAGAGGAAAATGCAAGATCTTTCTTCAGAATGGACTACCAGAACAGTCAGAAAACTACTTGATTAATTAATGAAGCTGACACTTAACCAACTACATACATAACATAGTAGATACTCACAGAAGTCAGGAATGAACAATATACAGATGAAGCAGGGCCAAACACCACTCCTCCAAACAAGCTCCAATAAGAGCTTACGAGGCAGGAAACAACTCCATACGCACCAAACTTCATTACAACTCAATACGAGCCATAGATTACAAGAGTGGCAGAACCAAAAGTTGAAAAAGTTAGCACACCCAGAATTTCTCTACCTAAAACTCTCTCTCTAGAAGCCATGTTAATTGAAATCTATAAGATAATAGCCCAACAAGAACTCTTCAGAATGCAGTTTGAGGCAAGCATCGGTCTCCTCATCTACAAGCTCCACAACAACTTTGCTAAGGACACTTAGGAAATTATCAGATATACTGTCTATTTACTTTGAGAGGTTGAAAAGAAACACAAGCAGACACTGACTAGATCACACAATTAGCTCTTGGTGTCTGATGTCAAAGAGGACAACTCAAAAACTTGGGGCTGCATACCAAACCATGAAGATCATCATGGACACCCACCACAAAAAGCAATCTATGTACCTTGACATGATCAAAAATCATTTGAAATTCTTCATTGACAGACAGGAGGATGATAGACTTCACCTTAACCAGAGGCGTGATGATATTATGACAACCATAATTGGACACAAAAAGGAGACCTCTGCAAAGCTAGAAGCTATGCAAAATGCTCTTGACGTTGTGGAAGACACGGTTGAAATTCTCTCCTCAATTGGAATCACAAAAAAAAAGGGGGGGGGGACCACATGATCTAGAGCTGGAGACTTCGAGGCAAAGCTATTCTTGAAAGCATTCTTGTCTATCACCATGCTTCAACTGATAAATTTAGCTATTCTTTAAAGCTTTCTTGTCTATTGGTAAAGTCACCAACTCATATGTCTGATTTTCATACAAGGAATTCATCTCGTCTTGCATTGTATTCATCCACTTAGATCTATTTTCATCTGTAATGGCTTCTTGAAATCATCAGGCTCACCTGAATCTGTCAGCAACATATACTCATCAAGCGAGTATCTAGTGGGCGACATACTTGCTCTGGTGGAACTTTCGGTGCTTGCTGTTGAAGATCAACAATATCCTCTGGTTGAACATCGAACTCATCTCTACCTTGCTGGTGGTACTGTGCCTGTTCCCCCTCGAGTTCCTCAAATTCAAGCTAAGAATCACACCAAAGCTGGTTTAGAACCTCATCAAAAATATCATCTGGAATCTGTCTCTACAAACCGGTATCGGGATTACTTCTATTTCAATACTATCATCAGAATCTTGGGATATTATATTTTTTATCCTTTGAATATATGCTATCTTCTTATCCTCCATGAACACCACATCTCTGCTACTGATGACCTTATTTTAAATTGGATCGTAAAGCCTATACCGAAACTTATGAGAACTATATCCAAGGCAGATGCATTCACGATTTTTGACATCTAACTTGGATCTTTCATCTTTTGGGAGATGAACGAAAATCTTGCACCCAAATACTTTCATATGATCGTAAGAAATATCCTTACCCTATCAAACCCTGTTTGGCACATCACCATTTAAAACAATTATTGGAGAAAGATTGGGAACATGAACCACGATATTAAATGCTTTACCTGAAAATGATTTGGAAGTTTAGCATATGCAATTAAATATCTCATTCTCTTTATCAAAGTTTTGTTTATTCTTTCATCTATGCCTCAACCGAGGAGTATTAGGAGGTATCTTTTTGTGTCTTATACCATGTCGCCTGCAGTATTCGTCAAACGGGCCAATATATTGACCACCGTTGTCTAAAAGGACACATTTTAGCTTCTTTCTAGTCTGTCTCTCAATTGAAGCATGAAACTGTTTTGAATATATCTAACACTTGGTTTTTTTTCTTCAAGAAATAAACCCATACTTTTGTTGAATGATCATAAATGAAAGTAACAACACAAATTGCACCACCAAGTGTCGCTGGTGGAATCGGACCACAAACGTCTATATGCAGCAACTCTAATACACCAGATTTTATGTTATAAAGGTTCTCAAAAGGGCATTCTTTTTTAGTATATTAATATCTTCCTCTCCGAGAGTCTTTTTTTCTTTCCTCATTTTGAATGCTTTCTTGCTTGTTGCCTAGTTAACAGAGTGGAGAGGCAGTTCCTTTTCCAGTTATATACTATTTTATACTATTTGAATTTATGACTTTTAAATGATACTCTATGCTATTTTCCAGTCAAGCAATGTGTACACTTCTCAAATCTTGCACTCTTTATTCCAGAGAGTAAATTCTTCTTGTCTAATACACTCATGTCTCTGTCGCTCATATGGCTAAGTCTTTTATGCCATAACTCAGTTACATTTCTTTGTTCTGCAATACCGTGCCCATCAATAGAAATCTTAACTTGCAACCAATAACAAAAAGATTCCTTTTTTCCTCTAATCACAACTAAGGAATCTTTACTGAGTTTTCAAGAGCCATTTGCAAAAAAGTTATAATTACGCTCATCATCTTCTTTCCAAGTCGAAATCAAATTTAGACATATATGGAGCGAGACTCTATTGTCAATCAACCAACTCATACCAATACATGTTAAATTGACGTTATCCTCATAACACGCAATAATAAGCCCATCGAAAGCAGTTGTGATTCTAGAATCAATCTCAAAGTCCTTCATTTCATAACTACTAGCACCATTTTTCTTTTCTCGTCTCAGTTGAAAATAGTTTTTCTTGATATAACTCATCTTGCCACAATGATGGCATTCAATATTTTTCTGCCATGACCTTGACTTTTTATGATTCTTGTACTTACCCTTGCTTTCACTCACTAAAGGCTCAGGATGAGAAGAAGAAAAACTTTGAATTTTTCTTCTTATCTCCTCATTCAAAATGTCACTTCTGGCAAAATCTAAGGTGACGACATTTTTAGGAGGAGAATTACTCAAAGTCATACGTAAAGTTTTCCAAGAGTCTGATAAGGTACCCAGGAACCAAAGTCTTTATACCTCATCCTCAAGCTTAATATTCATGGTTGACAATTGATCTAAAATCCCTTGAAACTCATTCAAGTGATCGGATACAGATTGATCATCCTTGTACTTCAAGCCCATAAACTGTTTAATAAAAAATATTTTGTTATTGCTAATTTTCCTAGCATATAAGGACTCCAACTGACTCCACAATTTCTTAGTGTTCGACTCCTTATTAATGTGATTCAATAAATTATCATCCATGAAGTGTCGAATGAAAGCGCGTACCACCTTATGCTCTAGAATCCATTCGTTATCCTTTTTATCATTCGATAACTTCTCACTGAACACGGATAAATGCAAACGTGTAACATAGAGAAGATTCTCTATTTTTTCTTTCTAGACATAGTAATTTCTTCCATTTAAACTAACCATCCATTGGATACTAATTTCCATCGTATAAGCAAATCATAAACATTCTTTACCACTTGTTGGGGAAAAGATAGTAATTTTTTCAATTTGCTTAAACCTGTGAGGAAATAATCCAACTAACCAAAGGAAAATATGTAATCTGTAAAATCAAAGATAATCACGTCTTTTAACATGAAAATCCTCTCCAAAATCAAAAGAGTAAAAGACATAGGACTGACCTCGGAGTCCAGATGAACTCTTCACTATTACGATTATGGTACAAAATCAAGTTGCACTAAGCACACAATCTAGATATCATCACAAAGAGGATGACAACATCTCTAATTCCACGACAAAGGGGTTCACATGAACATGATGAAGATCAAATAGTAAGAGCAACAATAACATGAGAAAATGAAGTGAAATCATAAAAATATCAGTTGCCATTTGGGAGCCAATATCTCGATTAACAAGTTATCTAAACCTAGACGAATAGCTTGATTTGACATTGGATAAACCTCCGTCCAGCTGCTTTCTATCAGCTGCATAGATCAACCTCTCCCTACATTTTCTCACTTTTTCTCTCTGTTTTTGTTTTGTTTTGTAATAAATTCAACCCAAAAAACCGATGCATGGAATACTATAATCAAACAACTGATCAATCACAAACAAAAACTGATATACGAGGTTTAACGTGGAAAAACTCTCATGGACAGAAAAACCTACAAAGAAATAAACCACTAATCAACTAAAGGATTACTAATTTTTTTCTTTCTTATCTCACTCAATCTCACCTTGTGTTTTACTCAAACATCAGAGGAAAGGACGGTTTCGAAGACCCACACAATACCTCTACAAATAAGCCCCTATTTATAAAGAATTATCAACATAAAGATATCGACTCTAAGATATATCGAAAAGATATTTTACATAAAAGATATTCTAACCAAATCACAAAATATTTAAACCTGGATCAAATCTCAAACTAATAATATTGATCTTGATTTGAGACCCTGAAATATACAAGTCACCAAGATTGAGTAGTCATCTTGTATCCCGCTTGGGCACGACTCTTCATTGGGATCTTGAGACCTAGAAGGTGAGGCTTATCACCTTCGTTTCCTCTTTCAGCACCCAGATATTGACCAGTCTTCCTTAATAATGATCGACCCTCAATTCTCTCTATCATCCACAGATCTTTGGCACAAGCACCACCTGTGCTACCTAAACTCTTCAAAGTCTGCATCACCTGTGTTCTACGCCTCTTGCGTAATCTCGACTCCGTGACCTTGGCTCCTTCAAATTTGATAACCTCCTAATGACTAACTAGATCTTCATAATTGTACGAGAACCCACTGAGACCGTGTCAATTGAACCATCCCTTGACTTCTTGACACTCCGACATCGGCTTCTGTTTTGACTGTTGTACGACTATCCTTAAAGCTCTATCTCCACAACTGTGTTTCCAATCAACCTAGACCGATTGTCCATCTTCTGAGCCTTCATCATGACTATGACACCTCTACATATCTGCATCACTCCACCCTTCACAGACATCCTGCAATAAATGGCGCCTTTTCTTGTAGCAGATTCTTTGGAAGTCTGATGATCCAAAGGTCATGTAGATCTCCATCTCTGTCATCTACTCGTTCTACTTCACTCGCAGAATACTTTCCTCTATTCTTGTCCTCTACACACTCAAATATAGTGTCTTAGCTTGTGGCTTAGCTCGAACTTCGCGGTATTAACCATCTTCTCATAAACGAAACTTGCTAACTTCCAAAAGTTTCAATGTTTATCCATAGATACGATCTTTAATTAACACAAAGATCAAATCTTTCTTTTCAAAGATGAAAACTTTTTCCTGCATGATGCAACCTGGAGTTTTGATAACACTTACTACAAATTTAACGCAAGAAACCAATGCGTCAAATAGTATAATCAAACAACTGATCAACCACGAACAAGAACTTTAAAGATAACACACAAGATTTAACGTGAAAAAAATCCTCATGGGTCAGAAAAACCCACAAAGAAACATACCGCTAATCAACCAAAGGATTACAACATGCTTGTATCTCTCAACTCACTAAATCTCACCTTGCGTTTGACTCAAATTCTAGAGGAAAGGGCGGTATCGAAGACTCACACAATACCTCTATAAATAAAAGAGAATTATCAATGTAAAGATATCTGACTCTAAAATATATCCTAAAGATATTTCGCATAAAATATATTCTAACCCAAATCATAAATATCTAAATCTGGATAAAATCTTGAGCCAATCTTCAATATATTTGCTACAGTGTGTTTGTTGTGTTTTCTATTGGATCTGCCGGGCCAACCTTTACTGACAAGAGATAGAAAAAACAATGTATAAAATCACATGAAACCTACACACATGTATTATTCACCATATGACCTTTTGATTGGAAATAACACCAAATGGTCCAACAAATAATTCCTCCTCACATTCGCAGCCTTTGTCGATTTAACTAGAGTTTCAAGACATCAAAATAAGGATATCCTATACTTGACTAAGAATAACCTTACTCTTAACATTAACCTATTTATCCTCATCAATCTTTTTATCCTTAGACACCACATTAGTCTTATTGTCCACAACCACTTTGCCCCTTTTCTTCTCAGTACGTAGTAACCTGGTCATCAGCCTTTATCTCCTTGCTCACTCAAACACCCCAGCTTTATCTTTCAGATCGTCAGCTTTCATCTCATCTTGTGCAGCCACATTCTTCATTCCTTAAAGGAGATATAATAATAATAATTTGCAAACTTAAACCTCTGATTCTTTTTTTTTTTTTGGTAGAAAAAACATATGATTTTTTCCTTTTTCTAATTGGTGGAAACATACACATGATTCTTTATACACAGAAACTTTTTGTGTTTGCACTGATAGACAAACCAAAATAAAATAAAAAAATCAACCTTATCAAAACACAAAAATAAAAATCTTCTAAACACCAAAGAAATAAAAATAAATAAATAATAAAAGTCCTATCATCTTCTACCATATAAAAAAAGAGTTGTATCTTCTTCTCCTCTTTCTTCTTCTTCTGATAAACATCTTCTTGTTCTTTGATTTACCATAACAACAACGCCAACCCGGTGCTTTCGTGCTTTCGTCATGAGTCATGAACAAGTTAGATGAAAGGTACGCAACCTTCAAAGTTCAAAGTTTTAGCTGTACATAAGTAGAAGTTCAAAAGTTTTAGCTTGATTCAACACATAATCCAATATTTGAAGTTCGCTGATTCTATTCTGTTGTGTTCGTGGGTATCAGTTTACGCGCTTATTCTCGGTAGCGAAAACTGAACTTTGCCAATAAGACCTAACTATTGTGGTAAAGTGTAACTTTTGTTTTCAATGATTGTCGTCATTGTGACTTGTGAGATTGTCATATTCCATCCTTCGTTAAATGAATTAAAGTATGTTGTCTACATAACCTTTGGCTCGAATGAAAAACTAAACATCGTTTTACTGCTTCAGCACATTTGTTCATACTGCAACTCGCAGTTCAAGTTGCGATATTTTACGTGTGCTGGAAACAATTTTGTCGTGTGTTTTGATCCAATAGTGAAACGCTTCGATACAGGTGTTGAATAGTATTTGTGTGTGTTTCGGGATGGGGAGGATGATGATATTTCAATGTCAGTGTTAAATGTCATCATGATTTAGGTTCACTGCATGCTTGTAAGGAGATTTCGAAGCAACGATTAATTTCTTCCAAGCAGCAGCAGCAGAATCAGCTTACCTCTCAGAAGAGTCGGTTGGAAGAGATGGCTCAGATTCCCGACGATCTCATTTTCACAGAAATATTAACAAGGTTACCTCTCAGAAGTTTGCTTCGATTCAAATCTGTTTCCAAGCAGTGGAATGTAACCATCTCCTATGTCGACTTCATAGAATCACATGACCAATAACCCAGTCGCCTCTTCATCATTCAGCCTTGCGATAAACTGGTGCAACGATGTGTATTCAAGCAAGTTCCTACTAGTTGACTGTTGGAAAAAGTTGGTGTAAGGTGCAGCGAAAATTACCCAACAATTTTCTCTCGTCGTGCAACTAAAACGGAATAAATAAATAGCCCAAAAATAAATAGAGTCGACACCAAAATTTTTACGTGGAAAATCCCTTAAAAGTAAAAGGATAAAAACCACGGGATCGTTGTGGTACCAAAATATTCACTAAAGAGGGATTACAAATATCGTCCTTAGATTGTGCTAGGGGATTACAATCACCAGGATAACTCTCACTAATTTTTCTTCTGTAACGGGATAAAAATATACCTGTAGAGGATACCCCAATATCCCAAATTGAGTATTTTTCTAACTCTTCTGTTGCTGTTTTTGTGTTTGGTGTGTGATAAATTGATTTCTGCATCCCAAACCTTTTTCTAGGCAATTGATGAAGTCTTTTTTTTTCCGTCTTGATTTGTGTCGTCCCGCATGATGCGTCGTAGTAGAATATGGTGGAAGACACGACGGCGCAAAGGAGAAATGCAAATTGTAGGTGTGTGTGGGGTTCTCCTTCTTTTTACTCGAATACTCTTGCTTTTTTTCGAGTGCGCCTTCTTCTTCTTCTTCTTTTGCATTTAAAAGATGTGTGGGCCCCACCAAAAGGGAGCCACTAACATTGACGGTAGTCCTGTAATGGATGATCACATAAAGGTAAAAAACATCGTCAGAGTATCAAGAGATCGCCCTCTCCATTATTTGATGGGTTCTTGCCGTGGGATATGAGACTGTAGAGAATTGTAGAGGATATGAGTGGAACAATAAATCTTTATTGATATAACACACAAAGTATTACAAGATGACTTTGCACTCTTAGTGCTTCACTACACAACTCACTCCTCAACACCTAACAACTCAATGACACACTACACAAATTGGACATAACACTCTTGAAGACTCTTGTGATTGTGATAGGAAACTCTTGTTTGGTGGATGACTTGTTTGCTTGATTGGACAATAACTTGAGAAGGCCTTGGACCCTTTGTATAGTGGAGGATGGAAGTGTGTAGAATGTAGGAAGGATGTAGAAGATGTAGGAGATATTTTGGGAGAAAAATATAGATAAGGAAAGGGATGGAGAAGAGTGAAGAATTCTAGATGTCTCTAGAATTATTCACCTTCTTTGAGCCATACATGTTGAACTCAAGGATTGGTCTTGGGTTTGAGTCTTTTTTGGGTTGGTGTTGGGCCTTCAACACTCCCCCTCAACACCGACCCTCTTGCTTCCATCCCTAGAGATCGACGGAACTCTTCGAACTTCACTTGGTTGAGTTCCTTGGTGAAGATATCTGCTATTTGATTCTTCGTGTTGATTGACTTCATCTCCACCTCCTCTTGTAGCACTTTCTCCCTTAGAAAGTGATGATGAACTTCCACATGCTTAGTCCTAGCATGGAAGACTGGATTTTCTACCAAGCGTATTACCGATAGGTTATCACAATATAGTGATACTGCATAGTCGATTGGCTGATGGAGGTCTTCAAGTAGTTGAGTTAGCCATGTACTCTCTTGAGCTGCCATAGCACCGGCACTATACTTAGCCTCTGTTGTGGATAGTGATACAGTTGGTTGTCTCTTATTGTACCAAGAGATTGCTCTAGATCCAAGACTGAATGTATAGCCTGTTGTTGATCTTCTTGTGTCTGGATCTTCATCATAGTCAGTGTCATAGTAACCGACTAATGTGCCATCACTTTTATTCTTATATGAAAGACCAAGATCAACAGTGTCCTTGACGTACCTGAGTATACGTCTCACCGCTTATAAGTGAGGTTTCCTTGGAGTTTGCATGTATCGACTCACAACTCCAACTGCAAAGGATATGTTCGATCGAGACATGGTTAGGTAGATTAAACTACCCACTAGCTGTCGATACATGATTGGATCCTTTAACTCCTCGTCTTCATATGCACACAACTTAGGTCTTTTCTCCATTGGCGTAGCAATGGGTTGCACTTGAGCATCCCAAATCTTTGCAAGAGATCCTTAGAATATTTTTGCTGGCACAAGAATATCCCTTCTTTGCTTTGATCAATCTCGAGCCCGAGGAAGTGCTTAAGCTCTCCAAGTTTCTTCATCTGGAATCTGACTGACAAATTCCTCCTTGTTTGGTAGACATTAAATCGTTCTCCAAGAGTTGGAGTCTAGCATCATGTTTCTGCGAGAAGAGCGACTTGAATGTGTCTCATAGCTTCTTTGGAGTATCTGCTTTACGTATGTGCTCAATCAACTCTTTTTCAATGGTTGTCTTGAGCACATACATAGCCTTCCCAACTTTGATGTTCCACTTCCTATATGCATCGGCATTCTCTGTGGAGGGTGGTGTGGTCTCATTACCACTAACAGTTTCCCAGAGATCTTGTCATTGCAAATAGGATTCTATACATGTACTCCAATAACTGTAGTTGTTGCCATTGAGTTTCTCAAGCCCATTTGAAAGATCCGTCATAACTTCGGGGCCTCGAATTAATCAGACCGACAATCTTTTCACCCACTAACAAACCGTGACTCTGATATCACTTATAGAGAAATGTAGAGGATATGAGTGGAACAATGAATCTTTATTGATGTAACACACAAAGTATTACAACACGACTTTGCACACTTAGTGTTTCATTACACAACTCACTCCTCAACACCTAACACCTCAATGACACACTACACAAATTGGACACAATACACTCTTGAAGACCCTTGTGATTATGATAGGAGACTCTTTTTTGGTGGATGACTTGTTTGCTTGATTGGATAATAACTTAAGAAGGTCTTGGACCCTTTTTATAGTGGAGGATGGAAATATGTAAAATGTAGGAAGGATGTAGAAAGGTATAGGAGATATTTTGGGAGAAGAATCTAGATAAAGAAAGGGATGGAGAAGAGTGGAGAATTCTAGATGCCTCTAGAATTATTCACCTTCTTTGAACCATATATGTTGGGCTCAAGAATTGGTCTTGGACTTGAGTCTTTTTGGGTTGGTGTTGGACCTTCAACAGAGACAATCAGATGATAGATTTGAAATGTAGAATGCATTCATTACTGGTATAGGTAAGTTGTTGAATGACCAGTTGCATTGGTTAGTATGCTTGGGCTTGGCCAAGTGGTCAACTGTGTTTACGGAGCATTATATGCTTACATTCAACTTAGTCGATGGCACAACAAATACAGTGCGCTTGCGACTTGGCCATTCTAGGGTCTTTGTGCGTGTGGATTCGGAAGTATGAATATGCGGAGCTTTGGATGGTAGAACAATATGGAGTATGGAACTCTTGGATAAAGTTGCTGAAGTTTGATGAGAGACCATATTGGAATGGGCATGATACTCCTTTCGGATTTTTAAATGTTGCAAAAACTCTGTCAATTTTGATAAGAATAGGTAAGAGAATCCAGTTGGTTGATCTTGAAAAGAAAAAAATAAAACATCTAGGTGATTTTCCGCATCCACGTCAGGTGGTGAGTTATTTTGAGAGCCTTGTTTCGCCTATTGCCTCATAGATGCAGGAGAAGGTTCGAACGGAAAGGAAAACGTAAGCGGAGATCATAAAACTGTGTCAGTCATTTTAATCAGCTATGCGTTTTGTCTTGAGTATAGCTGCTAATCAGATTTCTCATTTTATTTCTAAATTTAGACTCCTTGCAGCATATTAGATAGTAGCATGAATTTGTGATGTTCCATGTGTTCAGTTTTTACTGAAGCGAGAGGATTATGACTCTTATATCTAACATCCTTTGTATATTCCAATTTCATGTGCATGTTTCCGACCTATCTTCCAGTTCTCCGAGAGCTGCAGTTCCTGCTAGGTCTGCATTTCCCCATATTTTTTAGTCTATCTCTTGGCCGCCAAACTTTGCAATCTTCTGTTGACAGTGTCGGCTGGTCTTTTGGCACTAAAAGTAGGGTTCCACACAATGCAAAGAAGAGGAGCCTAAGTGTCAATCTTTTTAATCAGTTGTAGGCTTTGTTATATTGAGGTTACATGGTTGTCACTGATATTTATAATTGCAACAGCTTGAACTATGTGTAGATCATCAAGTTTCCTTATTAAAACTTGTGCTGTTGAATATACAAAACCTTGAATATCAACTCAGAAGATCCTGAATGCATATTAGAAGCACTTGGTTGAGATAAGAGAAGGTTACGATCGGGTCTGTTTATTACAACATAAACAGTAATAAGTGCGTAAAATAAATGACACAATGATTTACGTGGAAACCCTTGCGGGAGAAAACCACGAATGATGGCCGACGACAAAGAATCCACTAGTCAAACGAGAAGATATAAATAAACAACAACCGAACATAGAGAACTCCACAACAAAGATAGGGAACTAATTCCTTTGGAATCTCTAAAGAAACTCACGGACGAAGCAAGATGCTTGTCCTCTGCCTCTCTGCCTTGCATATGCTCTCCCTAGCCAAAGAAGAAACAATCACCATTTATAATTGCTAAGGGTGAATTTCCTCGTGCTTGTCAACAATTGACAACCCAAAGAGACAAAAATGAGACCACCGAGGTTGGCATGCACAACACTCCATGATTGAATGACAATATAGGATGATTGATTTTAGGCACAAGTCAACAGAGAGTATATACAATGGAGTAGATGGATGAAAATATTATTGAAAATTGCTGTTAAACTAAATATATGCCAGAGAAAAACTCACTTTGAAGTCTCTTAATTACAACCTCTGCTTCAAAATGATTATAACATTCGCTATGATCATTACTCCATACGTATCTGAAAAAGATTGGTTGATTTTGTAAACGACGCCACGTTATGTTTTCATGGACTTTCACTAACAGTGTCCTACTTAATCTATTATTAATGTTTCACGATAAACTTGAATAAAGTAACGTTCAATGCTTAGGCTACATGCGCGCAAAGAGGTGCATTGTGATGCTTCATGAGGAATAGGCGTCGGTGGCGTGCTTAGTCAAGGAGGTCAACCGATGGCTTATTTCAGTGAGAAACTTAGCGGTACTAAACTCCGTTGTAGCTCCTATGAACTGGAGTCCTTTTTTTTTTTGTTCGAACCCTCGAGCATTGGCATTCCTACTTTTTACAACGAGAGTTCGTTCTATATAGCGACCATAAATCATTAAAGTATCTATTTGGGCAGAAAAAGTTGGGCACTAAGCATGCCAAATGGGCCGAATATGTGCAGGAATACAATTTCAGCATAAAACACAAAGTGAGCACACAAAATCGGGTAGTGGATGCCCTTGGTCGAAAACCCAGCTTATTGTTTGTTGATGGTGCGGCGGTGCCTCAAATCAAAACCGCGTTGACCCGTTTCCCGCGTTTGCTTCTCCGTGTGATGTCAGCGTGGCTCTGCGTGTGATTTTGGGTATAAGAAGAAGAGGATTGATGCGGAGCAGAGATAGAGAGAGCTGCAGAGGAGAAGGGGAAGAAGGGAGGCAGAGAAAGAGAATTGGGGATTTGAGTGGGTTTTGGTGAGGAGAAAAAGGAGAGAGAGAAAAAAGAAAGCACTATTCACATATACACACAAAAACACATTGAGGATTTAAGGGATTTGTTTTAGAGATTATTATCTCTATCCCTTATTGTGGGATTCTCAATATTTTGAGTGTAACTCCTCTTTTGTATTCCTCATTTGGTTAGTGGATTCTTCGTCGTCGGCGACTGCCCGTGGTTTTTCCCGTAAGGGTTCCCACATAAAAATCTTTGTCTCATTTATTTTTTTGCGCACTTGTTATTGTTTGTGTTTATTATTAACCGACCCGTCAGTAACAAACTGGTATTAGAGCTTGGAACGTTTCAATCATTGTTTCCTGCACCGGGTTCGCCCACGTAGGCTTAGGAACAAACGTTGTTAAGTTCGGGATTTAAATTATATTTTTTGCGGGTCAGTTTTCGTGTATTTTTTTCACAAAAATTATTTTTCCCCCGAGTGAACAGTGTTCAACAGTACTCAATAGTGTCGTGAACAGTACGTGAACAGTTGTACGGACATAGTCACTGTTTACACAGTGTTCCGGTAAATAGTACTCCGGCAGGGAATAGTGTTTCCGTCGTGAACAGTGGAAAAATTCGATGTGGAACAGTGTTTCCGGCGCCTATGAGTTTGATGTGGAAAAATTCGATGGCACAAACAATTTTGGACTCTGGAGAGTCAAAGTCGTTGCGCTATTAACCCATGAAGGAATCGAGGAGGTTCTGGAAGGGGTTGATAAGTTACCTGCAGAAATGAAAGACGAAGATAAGATGAAGATGGATAAGAAGGCACATATGGCTTTACAACTGTGTCTTTCTGATGACGTTCTTCAGAACGTCCGGAGGAAAAATCTGACAAGGCTCTTTGGGATAAGTTATCCAGTTTATACATGAGCAAATCTGTTTGTACATGAGACAACGTCTCCATTCTTTCAAAATGAAAGAATTCACTACTTCACTTGAAAAACACTAGACAGAGTTTCAGATTATCCTTGTTGGTCTGAAAAATGTTGGAGTCATCATCGATGAAGAGGCGGCGGTCATTCTGTTGTGCTCTCTCCCTAGCAGCTATGAGGCCTTTGTGACTATTATGATCCATAGTAGAGATTCTTTGTCA
>JAOVYX010016792.1:0-23732 GCA_035668315.1 Drosera spatulata
GTAAGAATCCAGCTTCCCCTCATCGAAAGTAATTCAGAGGTGAGATTGATCTTGCTTCATCTTCATTTCCTGCATCTGTCACCAGTCTAAAAATTTAAGCGTAGATATGATATGTACCAAAGATGGTCAGAATCCGATTAGAAACTTGATAGCAGCAGCTTAGTAAATCCAATTCAGATTCTACCTTAACACTAAAAGAATCAGGTAAAAAAATCAGGATTAACACATAAGTTACCCAAGATTAATGCAATAAATCCGCTCTGGGGATAATCAAAGTCAAGGGTAAATATTAATAGAGAATAGTTGAGGCATTATGTGAGGACCAAGTATGAGCTGAGAATGTCAGCAGTACAGCAGTCTGTTTCCTTTATAGGATTCCATGGCCTAGTAAAACAAAACCAGAATGATGAGGACAACGTGGGATCTGATGAAGCATTTCTGTCTGAGACTGTGCTTGCTCAGTCAGGCTATATCTGTTGTATACACAGTAGTAGTAATATGGGCATAGACAAATGGACAATCAGGGATTGACGCAGAGAGAAGGGCCAGTGATAATAGATACCGAGAAGGTAGGATTTGGCCTGTTATTTTTAAGTTGCATGCCCCTTAGTCTATGGAGAGCCTATACTCGTCTTCCTTCTTCTCGCCTAATATGCAGACTAGGTCGAAATCAAAACCTGCAACTACCCCGCCGACGGGCGTCCCCTATGGTTGTTCCGGATATCGCCTGCCATCAGTATAGAAATAATCCTCACAAGAAGTAAGTCACAAGCCGGATAATGTGTTACTGTATATCACATAACGTTCCTGATTATAGCTATGGCTTACCTTCATCAAACTATATTTAGCTTCTAAGTTTTCAGCAGCAAAATTGCAGTGATCTTGGTTTATATATCTACACTTCTCCACTACATATTTGTCGCAATCGAACATATTTTTCTGCTGTTTGTTCATAGCTTCCTAATTCTTCAAAATTTTGCAGGAAGTACTAGCTGGGACACTTCTGAATTCGACTTGATTGCTTCAAATAAGAAACATGCCTCAGTCTTCTACATGTGTGTGTTATAGGGGATTCATTCAAGGATCCATTTTTATACTGATCAAGACAAAGAATGTCAAGCTGTATTTGTGTAATCTATATAAATCTATAATACAAATGTAGCCTCTTTTTTTGATTAGTCCTCCATTAATGTTTCTTGATTACATTAAACTCTTTTCATTAAAACTTCACCTCTCATTTTTTACATCGTTTCCTTTCTGCTTAATATGAAACTTCTCAACTTTATTCTTATTTTTTCCGGCCAAAATTCTTCTCCTTTCTATTGTTGATACTCGATTGAGAATCTCTTTTAACTTTATTCCGAACTTCATTCCCGATTTCGACCTATATCATTACAAATAAATATATAATACAAATATAGGTTTTTTTGTTGATCACTATTAAATGGTTTCATTACTTCTTCGCTTCATCTCCAACATTCTACATTTTCATTTCCCCAACTCATTTTAATGGTAGGAACGTACGCACATAATACTGTCAAGTACAGAATGTGGGGAGGACACTCCTGTAAACAAGATGATGTATCTGGACCTTATCCTTATTTAATGATGATAGTGCTTAAAAAAATAAATAAATAAAAATTTTATCACAATAAGCTTCTCAGTCTTTTTCACAAATGTAACAAAAAAATCCTCGAGTTTTTTCACAAATGCATTTACAACTTGACTGAGCAAAACAATTTTTTTCTCAATAGTAATTTAAGTCTTGAGCCAAAACAGATTTACTCTTAACTGGAGGAAACTTTACTCGCGACTCTAAATTTGATAATCAATAGACTAAATTAACAAGCAAAAATTTTTTCACTAGTTGAAATCATCAACCTTAAAACTAAATAATGTGATTTCACTTTCATAAATATGACAATGTGAGTTCACGGGTTGTTTACTATGAAAATAATACTTCTTCCGTCCCATAATAAACGCAACGCAGACATATGTCAGCTATAAAGTTATTCATGCTATAAATCATTCGCGGGACGATCAAACGTTATTTTATGCAAAATCATCGTGAAACACTAATGATAGTTTAAGTTATGTACTTCAACCCTAAGCTAGAAACGTAATTTTCTTACGTCGTTAAGACGAAGAACGAAACTCTTCAAAATATGTGTTGAATAGTATAGTGATGATACAACGAAGAGAGTATCATTTAAATAGTAAAAAAATCAACATCGATTAACGCAAAATATTATACAGGTAAAATCTAGTATAAACAAAACGAATTTATAGATCAACCATAAGCTCTAAGAATCCTCAATCGTATAGTCAAATTAATCAAATTCTGTTCCCAGGAAGAGCTTCAAAAATACAAGTAGTTGTTTACTTGTCTAAGACATGCATCGACAATATAACATATTCCAGTAGAAGTAATAACAATTTCATAATATCTAACCAAAATGACAGAAAGATAATACTCCCTCCGTTTTATAATATAAACAACGGAGGGACACGTGGACAACAAAATTCACGGCGCTACAAATGGAGCATGGGGTGATCAAACGATATTTTCTATAAATTTATCGTGAAACATCAAAGATAATATAATGTACAAACTATAACCCTGAGTCGAAATAAAATTCATATCATATCATTTACATACAAAAAGTTACGTTTCAAAATGCGTAATAAATAGTGTGGTTATTGCGTAATGTTGCCTATATTATGAAACGGAGGGGGTATTATTAAAGAAAAATCCAAATCATGTCAATATTTCACAAATACTAGGAACAAGCAAAGAAGGAGCCTCAAAGCTTTTGTTCCACTTAAATATAATAATAAGTGTTTGTATAACCAGCATATTATCATAGTGTATAAAACCAATTCTCTTCCTTCCTGGGTTCCTCAACCTTTTCACCTCAATCTAAAGCCTGGTGAATAACGACACAGCCATCCGTCTTCTTGCCTACTTAATCGTCAAGAACATTGTCAACAGAAACTGTTTCCTGAAATTCCACTGAGATACCACTACCATGTCCTTAGAAATTTTATCTTCGACCTCTACTTAATCTTGCTGTGATACATGTATACAACACCATTAACAAACTCGGGTGAAAGGTTTGAGCAAGGAATAGGATGATAAGCTATCTTGCCTTCTCCGTCATATCAAGGACCTCGCGAGCTTGATAAGGTCAATAAAAGCCTTCAAACTTCAAAGAGCCATCCAAGGAGCTTATTCTATTCTTCAAGTGCCACAGTCGACTCTTGAACAGGGCATTCCAGAAATCCTTTCAAGACCGTCTAAGCCGCAAAGAGCCTATCCTAGTACTTCCCAGCAACTGTCTTCCCCCTCTTTCCAATCCTAGACTAAACAACCATCATGAAGTTTCATCAACATTACGACTTTTTATCAACCATCTTCCGATGCTAATCTCACTCTCTATTCAATCTTCATCAACCATTACAATAGCTTTATTTTTATCCAGAAGACTAGAACCTTTGTCATGCTTAATTTCCCACAAGCTATTGTGAAGAGAGAAAGTACACATCTCGAGAGATATACTTTTTTTATACTTCAATATACTTGATAAAGCATATTAAAATCTGGGGCATGTCATGAATGAAGATATTATAGATAAGAAAAAGAAAAAAAAATATTGACCAAAATTTAATTTCCTTTAAAAAATTAACCGTACCCGTGTACATGTACTTATTTGTTCTTTCTGAAAGGACAGGATATGCTGCATCTGATCCCTTCATACCCTTATGTTCTTCTTCAGCCCATTCTGCTACTCAGAAGTCTGTTCTTCTGTCAATTCTTTATCTTCTGTCCCTGCAATAAAATCAAGATAATAATTCACATAAATTTGAAACAGTTTCCCATTGTTTCAAACAATTAAGCAAACATGGTAAGCAAAATGTCTCATGGTATAATGTTATATGTGTTCAAATCCTATTGTGATAGAAGGTTTCCAAAATTTGGTTTAACAGAGAGTATGCATGATATCGGGTAAAGGATCTAAGCTCGGATGCCCTTTATCTTGTTATGCTTCCTAAGAGAATCAGAACACGTTGCGACTCATCACAATTCCACACATCTTTTCCATAGTAATGTTCGTCCATGAAATCAATTTCCACCTAGCTATACAAAATAAACTTCAACCCACGTTTCGTTCCAAAGAAATTAATTCTTCACCGAACTGCGCCATATTTCCCAATAAACTCTTCTTCAATCTTGACCGTCATCAGAAGAGTTATTCCATTGAAGAAAGCACACATTTCAATTATCAAGTCCTATCCACCCAATAAAAGCATAAAATGGAATCCCATTTTTTCCAATTCAAGGTACCAACAAAAGAACACCGTTCAGCCTAGCTTTGAATCCATTGCCTCACTTCTCCTCCTCTTTTAATTATAGAAAGTGAGCTCTCAGAACAGTGATTCCTAGCATAGTACCACCTTTAGAAAATTTCTCTAAAATTTTCACAATACCCAACCATCAATATCAGTCACACTCCTGCATTCAATCACTGAGAAAGACCCGATCCCACGGATACTAGATTTTGATCCTACAATGGTTCCAGGAAGAGGCATAGTTTTTGCTATGTAGTCAATAGTTGCGTCTATGACTCATCTAACATTGTGATATATAAATGTTCCTCTAAGGTGCTTATTCTGCAGGGACATATATGTGCAGAACAAGAAAGCACCTAGCTACAGAAATAGTAAAATGGTAAGAATCTAAGGTCTTCGTCTCTTCTATCTTGATCTCTGCTTACAGCTTTGCCTTCCATCCTTTATGTCTAGAGCACATCAAGCAATCCTCAATCCTGCTGCAAGCGGGAATATACAGTCTCCCAAATGACTCGACATCAGAGGAATGTCGTGATTGAATTGATAGATCCTGAAAACCTACCATGTTTCACCTACAATGGGAATATCTTTGATCATACTGGGTTGCTGATTCTCAGCTATCATTTCCAAATATTCTGATCCATCCAATGTTTATTTCACACAAGACAGCATAGATATTCACACAGCCTAAATGGGACCGAAATCCTGAAGCATGATAAAACTCGTGAATCTTACATGCAAGTTTCAAAAGGAAAAGGATTCGTAGCAGAAGCAATATTGTTTCAAGTTTCAAATATAGTAGTACAATATAATGCTCAAAGAAATGCAGGATAAAGATACCGATTATATAAACTATTTTTCACCTTAGCTACCTAGCTTCTGTTGCTTCCTCGGCAAATCAAAAACCTCAATAGATCCAACCCTGAATCACCCAACTAATATGACCATAAAATAAATAAAGCGCCAGGAAAGCATCAAGACTTCTCCCAATCGCTTAAGAAAGAGCTTTAAACACAGGCCGTCCCTAATTGTCCGAAGTGCCAAACCCCATAAACCCTGCACAGTTGCACCACATCCTGTTAGGGGCGGCCCCTAAAGTTTACTACACAGAGCTTTAAACGCTCCAAACACTTTTTACAAACAGTGACAGCAAGCCAACCAAAAAAATTCTGTACAGGGAGTCACTGATTACAAACTTCCCCTGCAGAAACTGTTGAGAAATCGTCTTTCTGATAGTAAATACTCTCTTCGTTCAATTCAAATTGCAACGGTTTGATCCGATATGATAATTTATATGTGTGTTGAATTAATAAAAAATGACAACTTTGTCCTTGTGAGTATGTGAGATAAAAGAGTGAGGAAAAGAAGAAAGAGAAATTGTGATGGATGAATTGATGCGATATAAAATAGGGATATTTTCATATTTTATGTGAAAAAAATTATTAAATATGAAAATATTACAATTTGAATGGGACATCCAAAAAAATATTGTAATTTGAATGGAACGAAATAAATATTAAATAAACGCTTGGTAGTCCGCTGATTTCTCATGAAGCCATGCGATTTTGTGATAATACCTATATTAATCGATAAAAGAAAAACCCCTAATATCTACGGAGAGGGTCCATACATATGTCAGCATGACTCATCTTTAACTCAAACGTCAGCAATGAGATAAGAATTGTTCATTAATATGTGTTGATTGTCTTAAACCTAACACGGATCGGTTTTGAATCAGAATCGAACGGAAATCAAACCCACGGTTCTTGAATCAAAACCGTACAAAAAATCAAACCGGTTAAAATCAAAATCGAACCATAATATAACGGTCTGAACCGTCGGTACATGAACTCTATTTGGTTTAGGTTTCAATTTGTCATCCCTCAAAACCGAAACCGGTGGTTCTGAAACCGTGGTCAAATCATTGCCTGTTTCTTGATCCTACACATGTTCTCAACTACATAAAAATCGAATGTCCACAGCATACTTCTAACACATGAACTGGTAACAACTAAAGGTCAAAGTTAACAAAAGTGGATGATTCTACCGTTCTTCCTATCGACCGGTACTCACACTCGCGGACTTTGGAAACTTCAACGAAACAATAGTAAACGCACAATTGAAAACCATAGCTTGAGCACGCAAAAGTCAAAACCCTAAAAAATGATCCAATCCTCTAGTCCAACAAAATCGTAGCATAAGCAGAGATCGATCGAGCCTCGAACATCAAAGAGACAGAAATCGAAATCGTATCGCGTACATCAAAAGCACGGAGTCGTTGGAGCGGGACGGCATCGACGAAGAGAGGCGCGGTGGCGAGGGACTGAAGAAAGGGAGCGCCGTCGACGGCGGTTCAGGGACCGGTTCGAGTTGGAGACGGCTCGGCTCCGCGATCGAAGGGTAGTCGCAATGTTGGTTATCGTAACAGTCTGCGGATTGTATCGGCTCGGTCCGACTCGGTTCAGAAATATACAACGTCGAAGTGTGTCTCATCGAAACGAAGTGATTAAGGTTTTAATTTGCATCGTGTGAATATCAAATCGTTTTTATTAGATGACAAATAGGGTGTCTTAATATTCGATGATAATAGGCTGCAAACTATTCTTGAAAATAACAGTAACCCACACATTACATCTCGGGCTCAAGAAACTTTAAGAGAAAATAATGGAACATCGTCACAATCCAACACTTTACAAATGCATTGCTGATTCCACATCTACCAACCTCAAAAAGCAGAACAATTCTCCTCCTCCTCGTGGAAGAAGAATAATCGCTTTTATGCAGCCATATAAGATCATAAACTTTACGACACGCTACAAACATCTAATATCTAACAATATTACAGATTCAATCGATATTTCTCTCTTGCATTATCTTCTTGAACTCATCGAAACTTATATTCCCATCCCTATCAGAATCATACTTCTGGATCGTCCTACGACACCCCGCCATCGTGCACGACTTCTCGGACTTCGACAACACCTGAAACAACTCGTCAGCCGAGATCACTCCGTTCCCATCCTTATCATACTGCTTAAACGCCTCCTTCAGGAACACCTCCTCGTCGTCGTCGTCGTCGTCGTCAAATCTCTTCTTCCTGCAGAACTCCACGAACTCGTCGAAGTTCACGTATTTGTCGTGGTTCGTGTCCATCTCGTCTATTATGCGCTCGACTTCCTGGATCGTGGTATGATATCCGAGGTAGTTGAGCGCACCTGTCATCTCGCTGACGGAGATGTGGTTGTCGCCGTTGGCGTCGAAGCGGGCGAAGACTCTGCGGAGATGATCGGAGCCGTCGGCCATTGATGGTGAGAATGAGATATTTTGTTTGGGAGAAGATTGAAATGTATTGGTGTATGGTACGCTTTGAGTTTAATAATTTTTTCAAGCAACCGTTTGACTCTGTGAAAATAAATGTTTCTAGAAGCAGAAATTAACTCTTTTCTGAGCTTGGGTTAGAAGTTCAAGGGCAGCCCAATTATTGCTCAAGTGCTTCAGTATAAGCCCAATCATGACCGTGTTGGATCATAGTGCAATATGAGCTTCACCAATAAAAATAATATAAAATAATATATCTATCTAATCTCATTAAATATAAAATATAAAAAAACCCACACTTGATAATTTTCGAAAGCTACATTAATCTAATTAAATTGTCCATGTATACTTTTATTCATAATCTTTTTTTTAATGTTCTTATCATAAACTACTTGTCGCATCCGTCATATTTCTAAAATATTCCCACATACATATCTGAAACTACATCCATGATTGAAACCTCATCAAACCAAACGATCTCATCACACAACAAAAAAGAATTTATAATGTTTTTCAATAATATAAAATATATATTTTTTGATTATACTTATTTTTTGATTAATTATCAAAATTTAATATGATTTTGATCAAAAATATTTACAATAATTTATTATCTTTTGCTTAAAACACAAACACATTTCTTTTTTAACTTTTGAAAAATGCAGGATATATAATACAAGACCCACAACCAATTGTTCCAAATGAAAGCATCAAACCACAAACAATCCGCGCACATTGATCCCAATAAAAAATCTCTCATCAACCTCTCCAAAATCCCCTACAACGCACACCACGCAACTTAACCCTACACCCTCACCACCCCCAAATTTTCTCCCTCTTCGTCGATTCTGTTTCCTCGAAACCCTAAAACCCTAGCACAATCGAATCCCCAATTCTCTCGATCTTCGACCCTCGAAATCGAGACGCTCTCGTCTCGGAATCTTCGAATTTGCCGCGATTTGATGTCGGAGACGCGCGGTCGAAGCCGGACCGGCGGCCGGTTCTATCTAGCGCCGCGCTGCAGCAAGAACAAGAGCAAGAGCAAGAGCAAAGGCAGAAGGTGAAGGATGAGAAGGAGGAGGTGGTGGTGATGGTGAAGAAGCAGGGGAGGGAATTGAGGGGGAAGCGAAAGGAGGCTGCGGTGGCGAAAGGGAGGAGTTTGAGGGGATGGGAGAAGCGGAGGGAGGACGATGATGGGGATAATTCTGCCACGGCGACAATGCCGGTGCCTTCGATTTCTTATTCGGATTCCGAGACGTTGAATTCGACGTTGGATTTGAACAGTTTGTCGAATTTGGATCGGTTTCTGAAGTATACGACTCCGGTTGTCCCGGCTCATTACTTCTCTAAGGTATAGAAGGATGTCATTTCGGTAGGATTGAGAAAGTTCAAACCCAATGCATTTTGATGTTGAATATGATACGGAGTATGATATTAAATTGTTTGGAAAATGCAGACATTGTGATTCGGTTGAAAGCTATTTTTATTTTATTTTTACTTGTTTGAGATGAGTGATGGGTATGATTTGGATTGTTTGATCATAGAGATGTGTGCTTGTAGTTGGTTATGTATGATAGCTTGTTTATGATGTTTTCATTCTTGATTGATAGACTAGCATAAGAGGACGGAGGGACAAAAATGAAGAGTTCCGATCGTACTTTGTGCTCGGGGATCTTTGGGAGTCTTTTAGGGAGTGGAGTGTGTACGGGGCTGGAGTTCCTCTCTTGTTAAACGGAAGTGATTCTGTTGTGCAGTATTATGTTCCGTTCTTGTCCGCAATTCAATTGTACATAGATCCATCAAAGCCTTCCTGGAATATTAGGTGAGTATGTATTATCGTATATAATTTTGTGTTTTTTCGCCTTAATCACTGAAATCACTGGCGATCCTTTGAAAACACTGCATTTCTTGTCCACGAGCAATCCACTTTAGTGGATGAACCAACACCTTTATCAACTGTGCTGTTATTGGATGATAATTTAAGGCTTTGTCTGATCTGGTTAAGCTGGTTAATCTACTTTACGATAGGAGGCCCGGAGAGGAGAGTGATGGCGATTCGTGCAGGGAAACTAGTAGTGATGGGAGCAGCGACCCTGATACAGGCAGAGATTCTAACTACTTTCACCGTGTATTGAAGTTGAACCAGCAGGACCTTACAGATGCTACTGTGCAGGGTATCCGGGAACTTTCTGTGAGGAGTGAACCCCTCAATGGTGATGAGGGTGAGCCTCGAAGCTCTCCAGGCACCCTTGTGTTTCAGTACCTGGAGTATGCTCCCCCTTATAGCCGTGAACCTTTTTCGGACAAGGTAAATTCTGTCTCCCGTGATGGCTTTATGTAGCAAGGTCGCTTGTTATCATCTTCCTGACTGATAGTTTTGATGCGTTCGACTTTGTTAGATGTCAGCCCTGGCTTCTGGCTTTCCGGATTTGAAGGCGTGTAGAAGCTGTGATCTGTCACCTGCGAGTTGGGTTTCTGTTGCATGGTATGCTTCCGATATTCAATTGCTGAACTGATTCTCAATGCTTTAGTTGATAGTAGCTGATTTTCAATGCACTTCTCCAAACCAAATTCTCGATGTCTCTTTTTTGAAACGGGTATCCTATATACCGTATACCCACGGGTCCTACTCTTCCGAACTTGGATTCATGTTTTTTAACATTTCGTTCACTCTCCACACCGATGCACGGTATACCTCTCTTCATAATTTGTACAGTTATCACATGCTTGTCACACACCTCACTAACTTGTAAGTTACATCATGTTAAACAGGGATGCAGAATGATTGGCAGGGTACATTTAGTTCATGTCCGAGGGAAACCCGGAATGGATTTGATATGCCTGTTAAGCTGTCGTTGCCGAGTTTTGGACTTGCATTTTACAAGTTCAAGATCTCGATTTGATCCGATAAGGTGAACTCTCTCTTTCAAGCTGCAGATGAATGGCTGCGGCGATCGAATGTAAACCATCCGGACTACACATTCTTCGTCTGTCGTAACTGCAATTGGAGAGAGACTTGAAGCTGCAAACACACTCATTCATAACTAGGAAAATAACTTAGCCCAACACAGCTCCTCTCCTGATCGGTATCGTACATCTTCCTTATCTATGGCATTTTTGTTTCGACGAGGACTCACAATTCAGCGAAGCTCGATGGTCTATCAAAGAGAGATCCCAAAACAGGGTCTCATATACTACTTGATGACATTATCCAATCAGAATTTCTTTTCCCAGGATGCGAGCTTTTTTCATTGTGCTTCTATCTTGGAAACAAATGATTGGATGTTTGTCATCGGGGCATAACAGGAGCATCTAATGGCATAACTAGTTCATGTGAAAGCTTATCTATTGTCGGTGTCGATTGCTAGTGCAGATTAAAGCGACGTTGTAAACGATGTTTATGGGATCGCCGTTGGGTTTTTGTCTCGCAATTATAATTAGTCGCTCATTGGTTAGGGGCAGGTGCTATATGGTATGATACCCGGAGCTGTTGTACAAACAAATACGATCCTGGTTTTGTGGAGTAGATTATGTTTTTACCATGTGCAATGGGATCTCTTGTAACTCTGTTTTGTTTTTGCAACGACTTTTTAGCTATATAATGTTTTGCATATCGGCACACGTCTTGATTAACTTCAGTATCCGTTTGTTTTCGGTTTCTGTTTCGACTGTTTTGGTTTGTCGGGTTATGTTATCTTATTGACCTGCTAATCTAGCACCACGGCTCTTGATTGGATTAGTGTTTGCGGATGGTAATTCACTCATCTTATCTCTCAGACAGAGAGGTTGTTTTAGAGAGGTTGTTTGTTGTTATCGATGATCACTCCTCACTCCTGGGCAACCATTCGAGAATTTGGTGTGAATTGCAGAGAGATATTCACCGTCGAGATTAAAGATAGAATCTTCAAGTAACTGCTGGAAATTACGCGTCTATAAGATTGTTGTCGTTTGTTCCATGTTATTGTAATTGTTTTGGTCGCTTTCTAAGCCTCTCCTAGCTATATGGTTATGGTTGTGATATTTGAGATTGGTCCTTGTCTAAATTTATAGCGCTGTTGTTGTATATGTGTGTTGTGTTGTGTCTTCCCTGTGTGAGCCCTGTTGTGATTTCTAATGGCATGGATTGGTCACTCTCTTATTTTTAGGATATTAAACATTTGAGTATAAAAGAGTCACGTAATGATTAATAGCCTGTCGATATATATTTTTATAATCTTTGGTTGAGTGGTGATCATATTGTTTCTCATTAATATGGATGATTAACTTATGGGATACAATGATGAAGGTCAAATGCAGTTGCTTAATGTTAATGGACCAGTATGTGCACATGAAATTAAAAGCTCCCTTGGCGAGGTATTATTCATGATCATTGAACAGGTATATTCCCTCTAAGGTGTTCTCTCTTTTGTTACTGATACTAGTAGTAATATTGAGCTCTGTGAGTTGATATATAAGATATTGACTGGTTTCTATAAAATGTACAAAGATGGATCCTTGGTTTACATTTTTCAGTTAGTGTTGATAAAATTTTTGTCTTTACAAAGAAGGGTAAATGTTTCGTTGATGATACCGGTCGTGTATTGACATTACAGAAGTGTTCTGAACATCTGATTGACGTTTTGATTTCTTCGATATGGTTTTAATGAATTGAGATTTGTAATCGTAGTTGATAGGTTTTTGACTTGAGATAAGATCAATATATTTTTTACGAAGTTCATGTAGTATTTTGCATCAAACTATAAATGATAACCCAATAACATCACAGATCTGAATCTTTTATTACAAAATTTTAACTTTGGATAGATTAGTTTAT
This sequence comes from Drosera spatulata, assembly GCA_035668315.1. NCBI lineage: Eukaryota > Viridiplantae > Streptophyta > Magnoliopsida > Caryophyllales > Droseraceae > Drosera > Drosera spatulata. The sequence goes on from JAOVYX010016792.1 coordinate 12,482, forward strand.
GGATAGTAGACCTGTTAAAGAAAACAAGCACACTGTTGATTTAGATAAATCAAAGTTTGTATCATTTTTTCTTTTCTTTTTTTGTTTCCTTTGGATATTTATTCATTTATTCAGTTTGATAGGATTAGTTGGGGAACGTGGAGCTTTCACAGTCCTACAATTATGAGGACCATTTTGAAGGACCATATTTTTTTATACTTTTGGGGTGGCAGCAATGTAGCATTGTATATTAGGGTAGACAAGATGACAAAAAGTCTCCATTGTGGTTCCACATTAGGAGGCCAATTATAGGTTTAAAATACTCTCTTAAACAAGCCATTACCCTCATAATGATAATTATAATTATTTGCCCACTTCAAAAACTTTGAACCAATCAATGCAAACAAGGATTAAAATCCAAAATTGTACAAAAGGGTAGCAAGAAGAGTAGGAAAGCACTCATCATTTGGTGGGCAAAAAAGGAATTCTATGTAAAAAAAAAAAAAAAGGAAAAAAAAAAGTAGTGTAGATGTGGTTTTGTATGTGGACTATTATTTCCAAGTTGTATGGGGGATGGTTCCACATTTGAGTTTACTTGTTCACTTGGCTTGTCCCAAACCAACAAGCAGTACCTTTAAATTTTGGAACAATTTCATGCAACTATCCACATGAAAGTGAAAGTAGCTCATGTACAAACATTGTAACTTTTTGAACATTTTCACTCATATGATGCATCATGGTGTAAGATTTCACTTGGATAGTATGAGAAAATAATATTTTTTCATTCTTTCATTATCGTGAGAAAACTATGATTAGATTAGTTGTACCTGACATAAAAATTTCACTCAAAGAATGCTTCAATCGTAATAGGTCTTGTAAAATCTTCCTGAGATGTTATCGGCATCCTGTGATCGGATGATTAACGTTCAATTTGATGCAATGTCGAACCTGTATCTCACAACGAGCGTCGGAAAAATATTGCTTATCTCATAAATTTATGTTATTTGTAATTGTCAAAGTTAGACCACCCGATTGCATTCGGCTCGGGCCCGTGGGCATGTGCACCAATAACTTTGACAATTGCATAATTTCATAATTTGCCCCTCGAAGCTCACACATATGTTTCCTAATTGCAAATTAATCTAAACTTATCAAGTGATTTTATCATGGATATAAAAAGGAATGAAACCTATAAAAACGGAGTAGGGGTAGGATTTTGATGAGAATAAGCAATTGGTCAAGTGGGGGGAATAATTAGCAGCTCATTTGAATGGCGAAAGCTGAGATTCACTGCCATCCATGCAAATACTCAGACACTCGGATAAGATGGGTAATTAAATAACATCATTTACCTACTAATTATCTTCTTAAGAAAATGATTAATCCCCTTTTGTCCAAAATTAAATGCGATTTCTTACCATGAACAAATATCACAATCTTTGTTTGAACATATTCGTAACAAAAGTTCGAAATCACATTATATTGCTCAATATTTCATAGATCCATGTGATTTTTTCATATATAAGTGACCGCTTAAAAATGATTGAAATAAACTTCTCTCTTGCTTAATTAGCCAAACTCATAAAATTCAGACCAAAAATAACAGAAATGTTTTTAACCCACTGACAGCCAAGTTGTGTTCATAGAACATGGAAAGTAAAAAAAGGGGGGAAAAAATAGAAGCTAATCATTTCATTCCTCTTCTCAATTTTCTCACACTACAAAACCTCGCATTTCTCTCTCTACACTTTCTCCTCAGATTTATCAGAAAGATCTGAACTGACTCGCTTTGATTCTCAATTGAATCCATTCACACTCGTTTCTCCTTCAATTTCCATATTATTACTCTCTTTTCTCCACAAACCCAATAAAATCCCACTGATTTCTTGCTCTTTCCTCTTCAAATTCACACTGAATTTCACTGAATTCTTGTATCTGATCATGAATCTTGTGATTTGGGCATCTGAGTATGATCAATCCAAGTTGAATTTGGTCTCTTGATTCGATTTGGGTCCAGCAACTGACCTTGATCTTGGTGGGTCAAAATCAAGATTGGTTCTTGATTTGTGGGTTTGTGTTGGATTTTGAGTTGGATTTTTGAAATGAACTTTGGAGGTGGAGTTGTCGGATCCATGTCGTCGTTGCCGGGTTCGGGTATGACCCGGAAACCGAGCTCCGGCGACATCGTTTCCGATCTGTTTCCAGTGGGTTTGAGGGTGCTTGTGGTTGATGATGATCCAACTTGTCTCATCATATTGGATAATATGCTCAGAAAATGTCACTATGAGGGTAATTTCTCCTAATCCTATCAGTGATTGTGTTATTCTACTCAATTATGCTGTTTTTGTTTTTAAATATATTATTCGGTGTTTTTCTTGAATTTGTTTTGAATTGTGATTTGGTGGATAACTTGATTTTTTTCCTCTATGAATTAATGGAATTTTTAATTTTTAATGTTTTGGTTTTGGTTTTGATTTCATTTTCTTGGTGATGTGAGCTTGAACTGCACTGTGGGAAGTTCAGTTACATCAATTCCTAAACTGATATGTTGATTATGTTGTATTGGTCAGAGTATGATTGGTTTACTGTACATTGGAAATTGTGTAATTATTTTTTGGATTAGTTTCGTGTCTTTCTGTTTTTCTTGAATGTCATGAAATTTTGGAGAACAGATTATGGTATCTATGTGTGATTCATGTCATGATTTGTCCAATTTGTGTGATATTTCAGTGACCAAATGTAATAGAGCCGAGGTCGCGTTATCCCTACTCAGGGAGAACAAGAACGGATACGATATTGTGATAAGTGATGTTCACATGCCCGACATGGACGGATTCAAGCTTCTTGAGCATATTGGCTTGGAAATGGATCTGCCCGTTATCAGTAAGATCGAGTTTGGATGCTTGTCGTTCTAATCATATGGAAGATCGCGTGGTTGTAGTTAATTGAGTTATCGCTAAGTGGTATTCGTGTTGTGCTATGAAACAGTGATGTCCGCGGATGATAGTAAACAGGTTGTTATGAAGGGAGTTACACACGGTGCCTGTGATTATCTGATTAAACCGGTGCGGATGGAGGCGCTCAAGAACATATGGCAACACGTAGTTCGCAAGAAGAAGAATGAGTGGAAGGAACTTGAGCAGTCGGGGAGTGTGGATGAAGGAGACAAGCAGCCGAAACAAGACGAGTCAGATTACTCCTCTCCTATCAATGAAGGTAGCTGGAAAAGTTCCAAGAGGAAGGGCGAGGACGATGATGGTGATGATAAGGATGATAGCGCTACATTGAAGAAGCCACGGGTTGTTTGGTCGGTTGAGCTTCATCAACAGTTCGTGTCCGCAGTCAATCAGCTCGGCATCGACAGTATGAACCATTCACCTTACTTGCTGCATTTCCATTTTTCCCATGCTATTTTCTGGATTGTTTTGATCATTGTCTTCATATGATGCACCGTCCTGGTCGGTTTCTTTGGAAATAGGAATCTGTACACGCTTTCATGTTCTGATTGAGTTTCTACTTTTACTGAAGTGGTGTCCGTTTCTTGTCCTCACCTGTTCTTGTCATGAAAATTTCTTGGAACTACAATAGCAACACTATGATGCTTGAGGGACGAGCTTAGTCTGCGTGTTGGACATCTTTTGTTTTGCGGGGCTATGATTGGGTATCTAGTTACTATCCAAATACTACTCCAAGTGAGAGCCTAGATTGTCGGGTTTGCTCTCACAGCATGCAGTCCATCATTGAGTTATGTTCTATCTGATGTAAGGGTTGTGCAACCTTTGAGGTGATGGCATAGGTTCGGTACATGAATTGCGTGCTTGCACGAGCGTAGAATGTTTAAACACCAATTTCATGGAAGTGGATGTAGAAGTCTTGGTCTGTACCACTTTGCGTTTTAAGTTTTGATCTTGACATAGATCGCGGTCCACTGCTTTTTTTTTCATGTTGAACAACTTGGAAATATAGGTTCAGTGCACCCATTGCTTTAGTATAAATGTGAACGTGATATGTAACGGGGAGAAAGAAGAATAAGATCGTTCCTTGCTAATTAAAAGATATTCTACTGGATTAGAAAGAGGAATAAGATCAGTCCTTGCTAATCAAAAGATATTCTACTGGATTGTCTGACGTTTCGTTTTTACTTATAAGTTTGTTTCGTTTACATTCGACCTGACTTTGTTTTAGAGGATGAGATGAGATGCGCTACCAAGTACTGCACATATGAATCTGCTATGATGTTCTTAATGATTTTTTGTTCCAGACTTTCACTGTCTTCGGAATACATGCTACCACGTCCCCCTCTTAGGCGCAATTTGGCATGTACCTGACCATATGTATCGTGCGCTAGAGTTTACTTCCAATTATGTGCATCATAAGATTTGCATGAATTTTGTATAAATACCTTTATTAAACTTGCGTCACTTTTTTACTTGTCTATTTGTTATGTATAAGCAGAGGCTGTCCCCAAGAAAATCCTGGAACTGATGAATGTTGCCGGACTCACTAGAGAAAATGTCGCTAGCCATCTTCAGGTAACTTATATTCAATATCTGGCCGTTCATTTTTGCTTCTTCCATTTTTCTCCTACACCTCATGGTTTTTTCCTGATATGCCACTCTCTACAGAAATATAGGCTCTACCTAAGAAGGCTACAGCACCCAGGTGGACTGACCAGCTCCTTTTTGAGTGGTGATCCGAGCTTCGGAACCATGTCATCTCTCAGCGGTCTTGATCTCCAAACTCTTGCTGTCGCGGGTCAGTTCCCAGGACAAACACTAGCAACATACCAAGCAGCAGGACTTGGTAGAGCTGCAGGGAAACCAGGTATCTCAATGCCATTCATGGACCAAAGAAACCTCTTCACTTTTGAAATCCCCAAGATAAGATTCGGCGATGGGCAACAGCAGCAGCAACATCATCTCAATAATTCAAATGCCAAGCAAATGAATCTGCTCCATGGGATCCCAACAACCATGGAACCAAAGCAACTAGCGGGCTTGCATGAACCACCACAAACCTTGGTGAGCTTGAATAATAATAGCAGCAATATCCAAGGGAATGCTCACAGTAGTAGCCAAAACAGCTCTCTCTTGATGCAAATGGTTCAGCCTTCGCCACGAGGACAGATACTGAATGAAACCATAAGTGGTCCTAGTCCGAGGATCCAGTCCTCCATCCCTCAGCCTGTCTTGAGAAATGGGTTGGCTAGTAGCAGCGGACGGACAATTGGGTATGGTCAAATTTCTCAAGCTGCTTCAGTGGTAGATTTCTCAGTGAACCAGATGCCCGGAAACAGTTTTCCTCTTGGTAGTACCCCCGGTGTAACCTCTATGACGTCCAAAGGGTTTGTGCAAGAGGGGAACAGCTCTGATATGAAGGGAGCTCGAGGGTATGCGCCAAGTTATGATTTTTTCAATGAGTTTCAGCAACATAAAAGTCAAGATTGGAATCTTCAGAATGCTGCCTTTGTCCCTGGTGCGACTTCTGTGCAGAACACTGTAAATGTCTCGCCGTCGGTTATGGTGCATCAAGCCTTTCCTCCCAGCCCCAAGAATGGAGAGAACAACATTGGCCATCTTGGGAAGAATGTATTATTGACAGGGCCTGACCGGCAATTGGGGAGCACCAATAGCATGAATCCGAGTGCCAACAACATTTTTGTTGGCAATGCGTCAAGGGTAAAGACAGAAAGAGTTCAAGAAGTAAGCTCCATCACTAATCCCTTCCCTGATCATTACGGGCAGGATGATCTGATGAGTGCTCTGCTCAAACAGGTTCGAGAAACTCTGGTCTATTCTTGTCTTTGGTATACGCTTTACAAATTTAGCTGCACTTAGTTGCTTGATATTCATAGATCTGATGATCAGCGCGCTGCTGATATCTTGTTGCTTATGTTTGCTTGTGATAAACTGAATGTTTAAACTCATTTCAATTTACAGAGCCAAGAAGGGCTTGGACCTGTAGAAAATGACTTCGACTTCGACGGATTCCACATGGATAACATTCAAGTGTAGGCTATGAATCGTTTTAGCTCCAACTAGAACGGGTGGTGTACATAGAAGTTGCTAGCAGGCTGCTGCGAAGATCAGTCAAGTAAAGGAATCCATTGTCGCTGGAAGACTCAAATATCTCTATTCGTCGGACTTCAATCGTGTATACTTCATGGGAAAGTTTTGAATAAGGTTTTTGAATGCTTCCAGTATACTTCAGTGCATACGACGATGCGGATGCATCCGCAGATTGGTACGGATATCCCTTCTTCTTCTCTTTTCTGTGTCCTAACTCGATTTAAACGCGAGTTGGGTAGATCGATTTTCCCTTAGGGAAGACGTTGTATGTACAAATCTCTCATTTGATTGGTAAGGACACATGAAGAAACGGTCGATTTGTTTCTTGGTTAGTTATTTTGTAGCTGAGAATTTATGGTATAATCATTGTTGGACATAACCTTTGCCAATTTGTGCCGTTTTGTTGATCCTTGTTCGTCTCTAGCCAAATAATGTTTACGCGTTCAAGTTTCTAATACTTGCACAACTACAACTTTCCGATGGATATTGGATAAAACTCAAATGTGCGGACCAACCGAAGAATCGGCAGCCAGGGAAAACTACGATATCAGTGAGTTAGATGATAGAATCTGCAGCCCGGATGATAGAATCGGCATCCCGGGCAAACTACCATATCAGTGAGTTAGATGATAGAATTGGCAGTCCGGGCAAACTACGAGTGAGATGATAATTGAATATTGGAATCTTCTATCCTGGTGATGATGGGGATTGAGCCTGGATGCCAAGGCATTGTTTGGATCACTATGTGGCATTTTTCCTATATGATCTGGATGTTAATATTTTGATGAAAATGAAAGCAATTCTATCCTATACACGGCGTATCTATGTCTGTGGTTGAAAGTTAATGTGGATAAGATAAGGTGCGTGGCAAGGGAAACAAGTTTCCTCCTTTGCATACAGACGCTGAGAACCGTCCAGATAACGTGGGCTCTTATGTGTGGATTTTAGATTTTAGATTATATGAATGAATGAATGACTTGATGGGTAATGTTTGTTTGTTCTTCTCCACGGTCTACGTCTCGTGTTCTAATCTTTTTGTCAGTAGTTTGATCATGTTAGGATCTTCTCGTGCTCATGTAGATGTTAATCCAATGGTGTAAACTTTCTCTCATTATAAGGAAAAAATTTTCTCACCTGTATTATCGTGACGTCGGACATTTTCTGAGGACATGAGGAAACGGTCTTTCGATATTACATCCATACCTAACGGGAATTACTGTAAAAACTGACATTAAACATCTCTCATCTCCAGTATCTTCTCCTTCCGGTCATACGCGGATAAGAGGAACAGATTTAGTTTAAAGTTTAAAGCTTTGTTAATGATAAAGCACATGATTTATATATTGATTTCATGCTAATCTTCTCATGCCCTTTTTTTTGGTGTTTTTTTATATGGATCTTCTCATGCTCTTTAATATTGAAAAAGAGTTTGATTTGCAAAACGGACCACGTAGTTGGGCCACAAGGCTACAGAACTGAACTGAGAAACCTACCGACCTACAAGCCTGATTGCAACGGACTACACTATGTAGTTTGGGCCTAAAGATGGACTGTATATCACGGGGATAGATTTTCGTTAGTCGTACGATACTCAAGTTATTTTCTTCTTCGTTTGAGTTCAGTCTTACTCGTCATTCAAAGATGATGTTTGAGAACGCAAAAAAGTTTGGTCTTGAAAACAAGGTTGTATTAAGAACATTTGAGAGCTTACAAAGTTTTGAGAGTTTATAAAAATGGGATGAGTTGGATGTCTTGGGATGAGATGAGATAGAATGGCAAATGAGTTTTGCATCCCTTTATATACATCCTCATGGAGAGTTCTACCCTTGTCATCTAGACTCTTCCATACTCTTCTTCTCCTAAGTATATACAAGAGTCTTCTACGCTCTTCCCCTAAGATATTTACATAGAGTTTTCTAAAATGTCTTCTAACTAGAGAACTCTAAAATTGTCTAGAGAAGTTTAAAACATTCTACCCAACTCTAAAAAAGAATGAAATTGTATACAAAAATATGAAGAATTGTAAATAATTCTTTAAAAAAAATTGTATACAAAAATATGAAAAATTGTAGATAATTCTTTTAAAAAAATATCCCTTAAATTTGTTCGTCGGTGACATGTAACTCGTGGAGTCAAACCTACACTTTGATTGCAAACGGCCCACTAGTTGAACAACTTGACTTTGACCGTCATTTTTCCTTTCATTTTTTTTACCAGAATTCTTTTTCTAAAATAATTTTGTTTTACAATAATTCTAGATCCTCACGATAAGAGCAAGTCCTATGAGCTAGACATTTGAGTTGCCAAATACGTAATATAGTAGTATTTATTTATCAATTGTGAACTCATTTTTACTGCTATAATTTGGTTTTGACCATTTATATAATCAAATTCGACCATGAAAATAGTTTTATCATTTTGTCATATCATCACCATTTTTTAAGAGAATGAAAAAATTGCAAACAAAGAGGAAGAAAAGAATGAAGGAAAATGAAATATAAAAATTTAACATGAAATCATTAAAAAAATTATATATATATATATATATATATATATTATTTTTAAATAAATTATAATTATAAATATGCGAATATAGTTTTGTCAATTCAACTCGCAGGATAGACTGGATAGTAAAAGTGGAATGACAGCTGAATGAAATACACATTTGATGGTTAGTTTTGGGCCGTTGTGGTCCAACTATGCTTCACAATGGACATGTATTTTTGGGCTTTGCCCTGATAAAGCCCAAAATTTTCCTTCCGTGAAACTCTGCGATGAACTTGAACGCCCAAAAGGTTGGGTTGTTCTCAACATGCTGATTCGCCGAATGATGTTGTACAGAGTGGAAGGAGGTTAATCTTTGCATCCACCCTACATAACTTATCGAGGACATGGTTAGACTAGTTAGTATGAGAATATCTTTTTTTTTTTTTTCTTTTTGATCTTGTATCACTAAGATGAATATATTTTCTATATCAAGATACCATCTCATCATTTCGTTTAAACTTTTTTATAATCTAAAAAAATATATATTACTGTGAACATGACGAAAAATAATCTTCATATTATCTCCAATAAAAATAAAACTATATTTCATTTTATTTTTCCTAAATTCCATCCATGAATAATATCTGTTAACGTTGGTTAGAATAGTATAGAAAACAAGGCAAAAAATTAATGATCGAAAAAAGAACGGGAGGGAAGCACATATCATATGGTACAAGCAAATTGAGTTGGGCATCAATCTTGTGTGTTCATTTGCTCTATCTCAACCAAGCTCCAAGTATGTTTCTTATGAGTTGATTCATTAACAGCTTTATTCTTGAATTATATCTTCGAGATATGAAGCTTTATGAAAATCTTTCTAGTATTTCAAAAACTTCAGTGGTCAAAATGGACCCTATACATCAATCAGGTGAAGTATGAGCTACTACTAAATCTAGCTCATTCACCAGGCCAATTTGGCAATGGCACTATTAGCTTGACTCATTTTTGGTACCTCTCTTTTCAAGCCACAACAGACAAATATAACAAATCATACCATAAACAGCAACCATACACATATACCTTGGACAGAATATCATAACATAACTCATGATGCATCAATGACCGCAACAATCAATCACTACACATCTTGTTATCCAACAAACAACTCATACACTTCTTTCACCAACAACATTCATCCCCTTATCCTAAGAACAAATTCATGATGAGAAAAATTACATCAAATACCCTTGGAAAACTAGGGCACCATCATCATGATATAGGGCACTTGGAAAACTAGGGCACCATCATCATCTTCATTCTCATCAACATCACCATGATCAGGATCATCAAGCAATTCCCACAATCCCACTTCTACAAACAATCAACAATTGTTCAATCTCTCAATCTAGCTATCCGATCACCCTAAGCATAAACTGATCCATACGATAGAGCCATGAGAAGAACCGCAGCCTGCTCCTCCTCACCAAGCTTTCGCCTCTGCTTATGCATCCTGGGTCTCTGCATCAACACCTGTCTTCCCAATGCCAACAGCCTCTGATGCAATGGGCTTACAATCTTGTTGCTGCTTCGATTAACATTATTTATCTTCTTTGATTTCTTCTCCTCCGCTTCGCCTTTGGTCAATCCAAGAAGCGCCCGCCTCTTCTTCCTGCTTCTGATCCCACAAGCATTGCACAAAGACTGCATCACCAAAAACCAAAATCAGAACATTAGATTGATAGTTTTGACATTTAGACAAGACAAATCAACGATCAAGATAGAGTAGGCACACACCTTGGGTCCAGCAGGGCCGCCTCGCCACAAAGGAGTCTTTGAAGTGCCACAATCAACACAAGTTCTCTTCGTTTCACCCACTTGGCTCTCCTCGGAGGACATCGCCGCATCCGGGTACTCGTGATTTATGTCGTCAGACTCTGAGACCTGAAAACAATAAAGTGGCTAATCAGTATCAGAAAACCAAAATCAATCACACACGAAAGGGGAAAACAGAGTTGAGAGTAAACAGTGATCACTTACTTTCTCACTCAGATCAGCATCAACCATCTTCACCAAATCTGACCAAAACCCACTTCGATTAACCTCAAAACAAGAGGTGGGTAGCGTCCAAAACACACGATTGATCACTGATAAACTCGCACCCCAAAGCCCTAATCACACCCTTTCACTCGAAATCACAGACACCAAAACCCCAACTCAGAAACCACTGATCACAACCCAAAATCTGAAGCAGATGACGAAAATGGACTCAACGAACAGATCAAACAAGGAAACAGAGACTCAATCAAATGATTCCACCAAACAAAACTCGATTAAATCAAACAGAGCAGAGTGGAATAGTGAAAAATTGGAGCAGAGATGATGTGATTGGGTTTCAAAATGGGAGCGAAAATGAAAATTTGAGTGTGCAAAAGAGTGAGAAAGAGAGCTTATCCACAGCAGCCGACGTGGGTGGGAAAAAAATTGATGATGAGCAGATGTTATTGTGTGCACTGCTCTTAATAAAGGGGAAACCCTAGCCCATCAAGATAAAATCCAATGACCAAAATGCCCCTTTTAGTGGTGGAAAAAGTACACTTTTGCCCATGGATGAGCACACACTCGTGGGTATTTTATGATTTCTGAGGCGGCGCTGAGCGCGCCAAATTTTGACTGCGAGGGAACTTTGGGAAATTGAAAACCCTAATTTTGATATTTTA